>NW_026470839.1:0-11839 GCF_026875155.1 Cherax quadricarinatus | reverse complement strand
TTAGGGGCGGACCCTGAAAGGGTTAAGACTACAAATATTTTAAGGTAAGTAATGGGTGTACTGTTTGTGTATTTTACTTTTTATTGTTTTAAATCCCTAGTTCTACTGCTAACATAATATATGTTAGTGTAAACTTGTTACCTGGCATTTATATGCATGTGTAAGTGGAAAGAATGGAAATCTGCTTTCCGACAGTAGCCTGGAACCTAACCTGCCGTATAAGTGGGGCCCTACTGTATGTATTTATCCGTGTTGTGTGTATGGAACACTATAGTTATTCTTTAAAAAATGCATTTTTTTGTGAATATTTTTGTAGGTCTGGAACGGATTAATTGGAATTACATTATTTCTTATGGGAAATATTGCTTCGAAATTAGGATATTTCGACTTTAGTCCTAGCTCCTGGAAAGGATTAACAACGAAACTTGGGGTTCCACTGTACTTGTACAAAACTTAATGAATATTATTACTATTGTGAAGACAATTTTCTTAGCTTGAATATGAAGTCCAGATGATTTGTTAGGAATTCATTTACAAGAATATACAGTGTCTCCTCACTTACTGACAACTTGGACTTATGACGGGCTCTCTGACAAGCATGCACACCTAAATAATGTATATGAGATCCGATTTCCTCTATTCTGTTTATTACAATATACAGTACACTACTGTATAAACATTTAAAAATATACTAAAAATGTTATAAATGGTGCAACAGTGACATTAAAACAATATTAAAGATGGATGACACAAACCCACTACCATTATAGTATGCTCCTTGCTTACCAACGAATTCATTTACCAACGTGGTCTTAGGAATGCAACTCCGTCGTTAAGTGAGGAGAGGCTGTATATTTTTTGTTTTATAGCAAAGTGAATGAGGTTTCTTTTTAATGGAGAGATATGAAATCTGAACCTCCCAGTTTGTCTAACAAGTGTGCTTTGACTTCAGTATATGAGCTAGCTGTTGTTTCTCCACTTGATCTGCTTGCTCATATAGATCAGTAAACTAAATATCAATGAGTGAATATTACACACACAGGTGTAGTCTTGTGGCATGTACACCTGCTGGTAGCACAATAACCATGGCAGCAATGAGGAGCAAACGAAAGTAGCAGTGAGTAAATACTTACATATACAGTATTTCCTTCATGCGAGTAGTAAGAAGCAACTACGTACAATGCTGGGAGCAAGGGGCTAGTAACTCCTTCTCCTGTATACACTACTAAATTTAAAAAGAGAAACTCATTTTTTTTTAGGTCACCCTGCCTCAGTGGGATATGGCCAGTCTGTTGAAAACAACAAAACATTTCCTTCACCAAAATAGCATGCAAATATATGTACAATGTATATACATTATGTACAAAGCAAGTATGCAAGCAACAGAGACAGTGAGAAATGTAGGCAACCAGACTTGAGGAAAGCTTGTCAAGGTTGCTCCAAGAGTCTCCAATGTTGTTTCACAACTTTGGTGATCTCCCTTGTGATTGGCTAGGTTGAGCCAAGGTGCTAGCATAACAAGGGGGCCCTGCCTGTTATACTCTTAGCAGCTGGTTCACTGGTCAGGAGTGCATGCCTGTAAGGGTGTGTGACATACAGCAAATAAAATGTAATGAACTCTTAGCACGCCACAGCGAATGTTCCTCTTTTCAATCTTTTCAGTGAGAGAACCTATTTGCATTTAAACAAGTTTTAACCTTTTGCATTTCTAGTTGATTTCCCTGGCATTTAATAGACTGCTTAATTCTTAAGTGCGCTAGATCAACACATCTTGCTTAGTTTGTTGGTAGGCAACAGTCTTCACTAGCTTAATAAGTTTACTAGAATAAGAGGTATAATGTACAGTGAAGGCCACATGTTTTTAATTCAAGCACTTTATTTTCAGTTTTTTTTATAATAAGAAATTATGAGTTGGGTTACAATGGGATGGTGAGGAGAGGCAGCCCCCCCGGTGCACAGGAAGATGCTGTTTTGAAAAAACTTTATCCACCAGTGGTCTCACAACTATTGTTAGTGATAGTTATTGATTTATCCTTTTCTCAACCAGTATTAATCTTGAGGGCAATGTTTACCTTAATTTTGTTTGTTCAGGGACAATTTTGCCTGGGATTGGAATGGATACCCGGGTTTTGGGCATATATGCCTAGCTTTTTGGGAAAATTGGCTTTGTTTTTAGTTATTTTTACAGTTACAGATTTTTGCCAGATGTCTTGTTATTAGGCCATTCTAGAAAACCCAGTTAATCTGAAGACATGCAATAGTGTTGGTCCCACTATACTATGGTACACTCCCTATTTTACCTCAATGGATAATGTTGTGTCTCCAGACAACCCTAAACACACCACCATATACTGAAAATAAAAACATAACATACCTTTTAAGAAGTCTTGACACAAGCACGGGATCCACACCATTTTCAGGAACAGCCAGACAGAGAGCAAAGAGAGCCTTGGCTTCAAGATATGAAGAATTGAGTGCTATCACTCCTAAGGTAAGAAGGAAACTAGACACTCGATTTACACCTTCATCAGATTTGAAGTCTTGTGAAACTGTGCCCTGTTTCAAAGATCAAAAGAGAAAATACACAAATTAAATTTCTACTGACATATTTAACATATACAGGAGCTAGTAACTCCTTCTCCTGTACAAATTACTAAATGTAAAAAGAAAGACTTCTGTTTCATTTTCAGGGTCATCCTGCCTCAGTGGGATATAACTAGTTTGTTAAAAAAACATTTAAAATATAACAAAAAAAAATCATTACAAATAAACTTATATTAAAAGGAATGAAGTCGGCTGCTGAATTCAACCCTTTCAGGGTCCATCCAATAGATCTACGGTTTTGAACATAAAAACATAAGACAGAAGGAACAATGCAGCAGGACTACTGACCCATGCAAAGCAGGTCCATGTTCCCCCTCCCCCCAGATTAACCTAATGACCCACCTAGTCAGGTCACTTCCACTTAAGGAAGGAGCACGGCATCAGACCTAGTAGCACAAGCTAGTCAAATCCAACTCACACCCACTCATGTATTTATCTAGCCTAATTTTAACCCTTTCAGGGTCCAAGCCCAAAATCTGAAGTGGTACCCCAGTGCCAAGAAATTTTGAAGAAAAAAAAAAAAAAATTCTTACAGAATTAAAGATATTTTTGTGAAGGTAATACGTAAAACAAAACAAAAAAATTCTGATCAGTACTTACTGAGATACAGCGGGGGGAATTTTGCCCCAAAAAAATACCCGGTGGGGGGAAACCCATCAGGGGACTTCCGCAAAACACTTTTTCTTTATTTTATTTTTTTTTAAAAACTTTTTTTTAAATTTTTTTTTTCCTTTCAAATAACATTTGGGGCCCCTGTGAAAACCAAATTTTAAAATTTTAAAAATTGTTAAGTGTACATCATTGAATTCAACACAATAACTGCACTAATTTGTTTATCATTATTTTTGCCCCCCCCCCAAAATTTTTTAAAAAATTTTAAATTTGTAAACAAAATGATGAAAAATTAGTGGGGTTTATTGTGTTGAATACAACAGTACCATTTTGTACCTTAGGGTTACAAGGTTTTCCATGGGGTTTGGAAATGGTACCAAAAGGTAAAATTTAGTACCATACGGTAAAAGGCCCCATATGATACAAGGGTCCCATATGATTTCCCAATGGTTTACCATATGGAAAATAGGGTAAAAATTTGGCACCATTTGGAAACAATGGTATAGTTTCCCAATGGTACCATTTTGGTGCAATGGTACCAGGGGTACATTGTACCTTTCAGTACAATGTACCATATGGTTTTCCCCTTTTTTTAATTTTTTTATTGGTAAAAATAAGGAAAAATTTTTTGTTTGTATTCAACACAATAAACACACTTAAAATTTTAATCATTTTTTTGTTTACAAATAATTGTTTCCCAAAAAAAATTTATGCAAAAAATGTTGTATTTTAAATTAATTTCTATTATATATTTACAAGTGTAAAGGAAACCCTGGGCACGTTACTCGGGGTTTGGATGACAGAGGGGCTTTGTTTTTGGGAAAACTGCTGAGTCAAAAGTTTAGCTTGTGTCGCCACTCACTCGGGTCTTGGCTGGTGTCTGTGCCCCCAAAACACCCCCTACTGCCCATTTTTGGTACATGGTATCATATTTTCAGGGAAACCAAAGGGAAACTTTGTACTTAGGGTATAGGGTAAATACATACAGGATAACAAAAGGTACATTTTTAACAATGGTGCGGGGAAACCATAGGGTACAGGGGACCATTGGTACGGGGTACCATATAGTACAGGGTCCCAAATGGTACGGGGAAAAACCGGGGAATTTTATTACAGGGAAACCATAGGGTTACAGGGACCCTAAAAAAGTACAGGGTACCATATGATCCCGGGGTACCATATGGTGCAGGGTCCCATTTTGGTACGGGAAACCCCCAATTGGAAAAGCTACGGGGATCCCTAGGGAAATAATTCACCCTGATTTTTTGGGGGTTTTATCCTGGGAATTTTTAAAAGCGCTTTGAAATGTAATCTTGAAAGGGATTTCGGGTTAAACCTGAAAAACTTCCCTCCAAGTGGTGGCATCATAATTTAATTTATTTAGTTATCCAAAAAAAAAAGTTACTTAGAATATCTTATTTAGCAGCATATTTTTTGGAGAACCTAGGAAAACCCCAAAAAAAATTTCGGGACAGACTTATTTTCCATTGGGGTTTGTCCCCCTGTACTTAGGGTACAATGTCCCAATATGGTATAATTTTAACCATATGGTAAAAATTGTACCATAGGGGACAATCCCCCCAATATAGACATTTTTCCTTTTGTACCTTTTTGATCCCAAATTGTATGACATGGCCCCAAATTGTACCAAATAGTCCCATTGCACTAATGGTTCAATGGTACCAAAATGGTTAAAAAAACCAAAGTTTTTCCTCTTCAGATCCATTTTCCCCTCAGCCCTTAAACTGAAGGGGTGAAGAGGAAAATTCAAAATTTCGCCCAAGAGGGGGGTGGGGAGGAAGTTTCCCTTTTCCCGGCTAAAACCTTTTGGGGGGTTTTTTTCCCCCCAATACCATGCGGGCGTCCAGATTTTTTATACAGTGTGCACATTGACCACCCAGACCCATTGTCTCAGATGTAGGCCTACCAGCCTTCTCGCGCTAAATTTGACGCCGCTAGAATTTTGGTATAGATCTACGGTTTGGACCCTGAACATAAAGCCGTAGATCTACAGGACGGACCCTGAAAGGGTTAAAATTACACAACGTCTTAGCTTTTATGACGGTACTGGAGAGTTTGTTCCACTAATCCACAACTCTATTACCGAACCAGTGCTTTCCTATATCCTTCCTGAATCTGAATTTTTCCAACTTGAAACCATTGCTGAGAGTCCTGTCTTGGTTGGAAATTTTCAGCACGCTATTTACATCCCCTTTATTTATTCCTGTTTTCCATTTACACCTCGATCATATCCCCCATATTTCTACGCCTTTTGAGAGAGTGCACATTCAGGGCCTTCAGTCTATCCTCATAGGGAAGATTTCTGATAAATGGGATCAACTTTGTCATCCTCCTCTGTACGTTTGCCAGAGCAGTTATATCCATTCTGTAATGCAGTAACCAGAACTGTGATGCTTAATCTAAATGAGGCCTAACCAAGGATACATAGAATTGAAGAACAACCTGAGGACTTCTATTATTTATACTTCTGGATATGAAGCCAAGGATTCTGTTAGCTTTATTGCGAACACTTATGCACTGTTGTCTTGGTTTTAGATTACTGCTAACCAGAACTCCTAAATCCTTTTTGCAATCAGTAGTATTAAGACTTACATTATTTAGTGTATATGTGGCATGGTTATTTTCCTGTCCAACATTTAGAATTTTGCATTTGTCTATATTAAACTGCATCTGCCACTTCTCCGACCATTGCATCAGTCTACTCAAATCATCCTGGAGTGCTCCCATGTCCTCAATTTGAATGGGAAATTTGGAACGGCCTATTTTTTGGGGTCATCAGCAAATTTGCTTATGTTGCTATTTATTCCCTCATCTATGTCGTTTATGTAAATTGTGAACAACAACGGGCCCAACACTGACCCCTGCGGAACACCGCTTCTGACGTGCCCCCCTTCTGAGTTCTCCCCATTTATGCAAACTCTTTGCTGCCTATTTGTCAACCATGCCTCTATCCAGGAAAAAATGTCTCCTACTATTCCATGTTCCTTAAGTTTCCTCAGTATCCTCTGATGTGGAACTGTACCAAAAGCCTTACTGAAGTCCATATACAAAATATCATATTCATTACCATGATCTACCTCCTCAAACACCTTAGTGTAAAAAGTTAGTAAATTCATAAGAGAGGAACACCCCTTTATAAAACCGTGCTGAGATTCATTAATCAATTTATGCCTATCAAGATGGCTATGAATTGCTTCAGCAATTATTGATTCCATAAATTTTCCCACTATGGACAAAAAGCTTATTGGTCTATAGTTCGAAGCCAGGGTCCAAGCCCTAGATCTATGCCATGAGCTCAGCTCGCTCAGGTAATCTGTAAGCGGTAAATCTGGGCCCTAGATATGAGAGAGTACATCTATGTGGTAAGTGTGTACCACATAAAACAAATCCTGCAGCATGCAGTGCATAATGAGAGAAAAAAAATGTGACCGTAATTTTGGGATAAAACAGCGACTTTGCATTGTTTTTTGCATGTTTTTTTTAGTTGTATTCCCAATTTCTTGGTCTCATTCGATAGAATGGAAGAAATGTTACAAAAATAAAGGTGATTTTAACTGGTTTTAGTACTGAAAATAGCTTGAAACTGAGCTCAAACTAGCAGAAATGTTTAATTTTTGCAGATGTTCAAGAGTAAACAAATGATGTCACGTGTGTAATAAACAACAGCTGGTGGGTCTAATATACATTCATGAATGTGCTGATATTATTTGTACAGTAGTACCCCAAGTTTTGGCTACCTCCCAACTCAAACAATTATGTAAGTGTATTATTGTATGTGCTTTTGTAAGTGTATTTTTGGGGGTCTGAAGCGGACTAATCAAATTTACATTATTCCTTAAGGGAACAAATTCATTCGGTAATGGCACTCGAACAGCCTTCTGGAACGAATTATGGCTGAAACTCGGGGTACCACTGTACAATTATTACAACGCTGCATAAGAGTAAATCTTCTATTTTTTGGTGTGAATAAAAATTCATTATATGAATAAAAACTCAAAGTGGAATTCATTTGTAAAGCCTGAAAACGTAACTAATGAACAGAGGAAATGTTAGCTTAGTGCCAGGAATACCTGCATTGTTTATTCTAGACCCTATTGTGAAATTGGAATATTTTGAACTTTGTATTAAATTGGCCAAATTACAAATTTCCAATCACTTTATTGGGTAGTTGAAACAGTTGCCTGGGAGATTTCTTGTGCTCAATTGATAAAATAAAGGTAATACTAGTGAAATAGCTAAGAATTTGGTCAACTGGTAAACTGTAATTAGCCTAAAATGGGAGTCAAATTCGGCAAAATTGCCGATGCGTAAATATCACTGACACATCAAAATTTGCAAGAGTGTAACTTAGTCAATTTTCCATCAAATTTTGTACTTTTTATTTTATTACCTTCAGAAAAAGATTCTCTACCTTTCACAAGAAAAAATACCAAAATCTTTTTTTTGAAAATTCTTGGACCCTAGCTGTCACTCTGAGATTTGGCCTCTGTACCCTGAAAGGGTTAAGTAATGTATATTCCTTTATCGGCAGGCCCATAAATTTATTAGCCTCAGAGTATGTTTTCTGCACGTCTTCCTAATCCCACTGCACCTCTTGAGTTCCCATTTTCTTGTTCTGACCAATCACAAGCCTTCTGTGAGTTACTCAAGCTAAGTGGCAATGGTGTCTGCTTGCTTCTCTTTGGTCGAGAGAAAAAATATAAGCACTTTGCACTTGGCATCATCCACAGCAGTTTTTCTCCTCGAGTTACACTCATATACTCTCAGATGGTCAATTTATCAACAAAAACTGCAGAGCCGCAGCCACTGCCACCACCAAAACCATCACTGTGGTGCCACCACCACCACTGAGGAGCCGCTGTTGCCACTGCCACCACCACCACTACCACTGCTGCCACCACCAACACTACCACCACTGTGGAGCCACTGCCACCATCAAAACCACCACTGTGGTGCCACTGATGCCACCATCGCCATCACCACTACCACCACTATTACCACAGGAACGCATTCCTTTATCCGAAACCCATGGGGCCAGTAGAGTTTCGAATTTCAGAATTTTTCAAATTTCAGTATGAAGGTGGGGTCTAGGGCAGCACCCCATAATCAAACATTAACACTGCAGCAAAAATGTATGAATACTCACACTAAGTGGGATAAATAGATGACAAATACTACTACGGTTCATTTATAGAGTAAAATATTGATAAATGAAATATTTGGACAATTATAGACCAGGAACATGATTCTCAAACGATGAAGCAGCACTATGACAGACGATATTTTTTAAAGACTTAAAACTGATTACAAATTTTCACAATATCGTCTATGGGACTTCTTCACCTGTGTTCACAATGTCATCATCATCTCATCATCACTAATATTCCATGCTTATTTTATTTAACCACCATTTCTTTAAATCATAAACAGTGGTAGTTCCCCAAAACCATATTCTTCAGAAATGCCGCACTGACCCCACCACAATCAAGCTTTTGCAGTAAAACCCACTTTCTGCGTTATTGATTTAAAGTCAGATGCTTCCATTTTTTTTTTCTTACTGTTACCCATAAGGGTATCTGCAGCTCTTTTAGACATTTTCACAGTGAAATTAAATACAGTCACAAAATAAAAAGCAAAAAAACAAAATATCAGAGAACAGCAGATGCACGTGTGAAAACTACAAGTGCCCAGCTTTATTGACAAGCTATTTACAAGTTAAGGATTCCTAACTTTACTGACAAATAAGAGCTGTTACCTACATAAGCTCATTTGAAAGCATTTTTATTGTTATGAAAACATACAAGTAGGGGAAAAGGATGAAGTTGGAGCCAATTTTGGGGCCAGCATTTTCATTTGATCAACTGACTTTATCTCGTTGACATCATTATGCGTACGAATGTGTTCCATACTCGAGTCATCCTGGTATTTTATGATCTCGGATGGAGTGACCTCTGGAGAAGGGTACAGCCAGAGTGAAGTTGCTGCTTTCTGCCCGTCTTGTTGCATAAAAGCTTGTTTCTCACTGTCCTCGAAGTGGATCCAAGTGTAGTACTTTGAACAATGTTGGCATTGTACATAACAGTAAGGCCACCCACATCCCTCCTATGTTAAGGCCTGCTAAATGACAGATCTATCCAGGATGGGTACAGGCGAGAGATAGACGTCTTGCTCTGTTCTCTACTCTGTCAGGCAGTCACAGATTGGGGGAAGGGCAGGCAAACCAAGAAAGTGGAGCATACTCAACCTGTTAGCATACTTGTGCCCCATATAGAATCTTGCAAACCCCTGCTGTTTAAGCAGATGCGAGATACGCTGAAGTCCTGTAAGCTTCCTGGCTGCCTTGTTTGCAAGAAATACAACGTGTTCTTCATGGTCAGTTTGGGAATTTAAAGTTTCACCCCAAGGATATCAACTTCTTCCCAGGGACCAACACCCTCCCATTCATATTTACTTTCTGCCACCAGCATTACCATCATGCTTCCTAGAGACCATCATCATGTGTGCTTTCTCAGGTGCAAATGTTACTTTCCAACTGTTTCCCCAAGCTGATATAGCTCTTAGCTGGTGATTGGCTAGCTTAGAGCAGCTGGCATTTCTTCCTTGGATAAGTGAATGTCAGAGTACAAATCATGTGCATATGCATGGGATTCTGGGATGAGATGAAGGGCATTGGGAAATAGACCATTCTATAACAATGGTACCGCACACTTCCCGTGGGACACTTGCCCAAATAGGATGTCTTGCTGATTCTGTTCCATTGAGAACCCACCCTTAGAGATGAAGATTGAGATACTTACGCAACAAATAGAATCTTCAGTGAGGAAAACGTTTCGCCACACAGTGGCTTCCCCATCCAATACAAAGTAGAAAGGTGAAAGGAGAGGAGGTAATCAGTCCCTCAGCCTGGAGTCGATGTGTTCAGTCCATCAATCTTGTAGAATGGACTGAACACACTGACTCCAGGCTGAGGGACTGATTACCTCAAACTACTCCTCTCCTTACACCTTTCTGCTTTGTATTGGACTGATGAAGCCACTGTGTGGTGAAACATTTCCTCAATAAAGATTCCCATATGTTGCGTAAGTGTCTCAATCTTCAACTTGTCGTTTACAAAACCATTCATTACATACCCTTAGAGATCTACCATGAAGGTAATCACTGAGGAGACATAGCATAGAGCCTGCAATTTCCAGTGCTTGCAGTTTTGCCAAGAGGCCCTGGTGCCACACACGGTTGAAAGCACCAGCAATATCCAGTGCTGATGAAGGTGACTTTGTATTCATCCAGTGACTTGTGCCATTTACTGGAGAGGTTTAACAATAGATTAGCAGCAGAGTAATCTTTCCTGAAGCCATATTGACGGTCAAAAAGTAGTGAGTGGTAGTTGAAAACCTCTGTCATTTGACTTGAGATTATTGTTTCAAGGATCTTGCCAGTCATTGAGAGGAGTGACACTGGTCTGTAGTTGCTGATTTCTGCTCTGTTCTTCTTTTTGTGAACAGGGACTACATTTGCATCTTTCCAGAGAGTAGGCCATTTACAATGTACTAGGCAGTGCTGTGAAAGATGTGAGTTAGAGGTGCTGCCAGCTGGTCTGCACATCTTCTCAACAGTCTTGGGCTCAACTTGTCTGGGCCCTTTTCTTGGTCAAGCAATTTAAGAAGGAAATGCATATCCTCTTGCCTTATTGTCACCACTGACAGTTTTGACACAGTTTCTTGCAGCTAGCCAAGGAGGATCCCTTGCTGGATCACGAAACTTGCATTTTGGTAGCAAAATGTTCGACAAAGAGGTCCGCTTTCTCTTGACTACTACAGGTTCTCCATCAAAAATCCGGCATCACTGGACCTGTAGTGTGCCGGATTACTGAGGTTTGGCCAAATTACAGAGTGGTTAGGTTAGAATACACTTAATAAAATTAACCAACTTGACTTACACAGTTCATTGAACATCGGCAAAAATCGAACATTTCCGCTACTTTGAGCTCAATTTCAAGGTACTTTCATCATGAAAGCAATCAAAATCATGTTTATTTCTGTAATATATCTTCCATTCTATCAAATGAGTCCAAAAAATGAAAATACAACCATAAAAACCATAGGAAAATATACTGCAAAGAGGCGGCTAATGGCTGAGAAATTAACTCCCTTATTTATCGTCCGTCTTTTTTATTTTTGTTGTACGTTAAGCATCTTTCCATCATACACTGCCCAAGTTTCAATGACATAGCCCAACAACACAACCGAGAAAAAAAAAAATATTTACCAAAAATCATATATGGCAAGCCCAAGCCAGGTACTGGAAATAAGTCACTTTGTCTGACTTTTCTGGGTTTATCCCAGGTTCTCTATACATACACTGCTATGTATGATAATCTACGTAACTGTATTTGTGTATACCTGTATAAAACATATTTACTTCTACTCTGTCAACTGAGTACAGGAAACCGTCCATTCACTTATTTCAACTACCCAATAAAGCGGTCAGAAATTGGCAATTTTGGCTGATTTCAAAACAAATTTTTAACAGATGCCAATCTCAAAATAGGGTCCAGAATAAACAATGCGACATTCCTGGCACTAAAAAAAACTTTTTTTCTGTT
>NW_026470838.1:0-12239 GCF_026875155.1 Cherax quadricarinatus | reverse complement strand
TTTGCAACCTACGAGTGGGTGATTAGGTTTTGAAATTTGAGCCAAGCTACTTAACCCATTTTGTGGGGAGCCTAAGCCCCCCAGTTGCCTAGCCAGTCACCTAGCTTGCTTCATTACCGCTGTGTGCGTAGTTACAAGCATACAAGCCATCCAAGCCTAGCCAGTGTCGAGGGCTTAAGCCAGCTTAACAACCCAGCTGAGAGAGAAGTAAGCCCAGGGGAGATCCTCTTTGAAGTTATCGTCTCCATGTGCTGTACCGCTCTGTGCTACCAGTAAAACGCTGGTCAGAGTGATAATCCCCATCCCTGTGTTACTCTGGCTTAACAAGCCACCCTGGCTTAATGTCACATGAATTCTTAGTGTGGAGTAACAGCCAGACGCTGTGCGGATCACGAGCACAGTTGCCCCAGCCTATGCCACCCACACAAAGCCTAGCACCATTAACTACATGCGTCATTCATCTACTCATATATCGGGTTCCATCATCTTTATTTTACTGCCTGCACACCGGGTAAAGAGAACTTGTTTCCTGTGTACTATCTTCAGAAAGCCTAGGTGAGCTGGTTCTCGGGTACGCGTTATTTTCGGCGAGATTCTGCGAGATCCTTCGCCTGACATCCCTTCCAGACCTTCAATCAATGTTATAGAGACATTTGTGTGTGTTGAGACATTTTCAATATCTACAGTGAATTTTTTGATGTTGTTCAGAGACTCTTGTGTCCTACAGTAAAATATGTATTTTTTATTTCTGTGTTCCATGTGAGTCGTTGATCTGAAAATATTTCCAGTGTCGTGATATTGCTCACTTTTGTATAAATATTTAAGTTTATTATCGTTTACCATTCTCTCCATCCTTAAGTAATTTTTAATTTCTCTGTTATTCACTCCTTGTGAACTGTTTATTTTTATTATTTGTGTTTTTAAGTGTTGTGCAACCTTCCTTATTTCATTATTGTGTAGCGTTAATTTTCTTTTGTCTTGACTTATTATCATAGGATTTTCCTGTGTTTTTCTGCTAATTCTATTTTGATTCATTCACTTCTCTTTCTCCAGTCTGCTAAATTTACAATTTTCATTCTGTGTACCATTACTTTTATGTTAAATATTTTATATATATTATGTCTCATTTGTTTGAAGTTTTGCAGACTGTAGTACCATATCTTGTGTACCTAGCAAGAGATTTATTTCAAAACAAGACCAAAGTTCAAGACAATTTATACAAAATATGTAGTGAGTGAACCTTGATTATTTTATCTGTGTTCCTGCAATTCTGTAAGTGTTGAATTTCTAGTTTTGTATCTTGTATCTTTTTCATCACATTATTGAAATTTCTTTGAACAAATTCACTTTTAAAGTAATTTTTAAAGTAAAACATTATCATTGCTTTGTTTTTGAGTAAATTTGTTTCACCACTTGAGATTAAGAGTTAAAGTGTTGCAAAACATTTCTTTCTTGAGGTTTCTATAATGTTTCTAAGCTGTATTTTCTGTGTCTGCAATCTTTATTGATATATTGAGTAATTCTGCAGATTATTTTAATTGTGCAATTCATTTGTTCTCCAGTAATTATTTTCTTTTTTCATAATTTGTAGCCTGTTATTCTTGTGCTCTATTTTCCAGTAATTAATAAGTAATTGTAAAAGAGTGACACATTATAATTCAGTGCAATAATATCATTATACTACAAACTGACTCTCATGTTTCTTATCTTATTATTTTATTTTGTGCTTATTATTATATAATTTTTTTTTGTTTTTGTGTTATTTTTAGAAAATTTATTTTTCATGTCGCAACACCCCGCCCCCAATTCCCAGAAAATTTGTCAGCTGGGTCTTATTGCCCTCTCTTATTGCTTTCATAATACTTTCCATTACTTTTTTCTGTTCCTGTCTTCTTGCTTCATGAGTTTCTCCTTCAGCTTCCTGGAGCCCATAAACAAAGACCTACCTCTCCATATCTTTCTCCAACTGCATTTCTCTTTGCATATCTTGAGTTGATTTAGTTACCTCCATTGCAGCTTTCCTTTCTTTAATCTCTTCTCTACCTGATGTTCTTGTGTCCATTTGTCTGTCATTTTCCCTTCTCAGCTTTTTTCTGTGCATTATTGTGGTCTGTTAGGGCCTATGCTTCTCGTCTTTTCCCAGGCTCCACCATAGTCTGACAGGGCCTCTGCATATAGTTTAACTCTTTTTTTTCCCTACAGTCCCCCTCATTTGTGACTAATGTAGCAGTTCCTGATGTCATTTCCCTAATGCTCTTTGGTTTTCAAGGCTATTACAGATTTTCGTTCCTCTTCTAAGCTCAGTAACTTAGCTTCTGCTGCTGTGGCTTGTAACTTTGATACCTTTATATTTTTTGAAGAGTTTCGAGAGTTTATCTACTCTCTGAGCCCGGCCATGGACCAGGCTCGTCTGGTGCTTGCTGGTCAACCAGGCTGTTGCTGCTGGAGGGCACGCTGCCCACACATCCATCACAGCCTGGTCATCTGGGCACTGGTGAAGATACTTGTTTTCGTTTCCTCTTGAGGCTTCAAACATTGTTCCTGCAGTGCTTCTGATATCTTTTGGTAAGATGTTGAAAAAGTCTGGAACCGGATGTGATACAGTGTTCCTTATTGTCCCCACCGCAGCCCCTGCTATCACTGGTTTATTTTTTACACTTCCATATCTCTCACTCCAGTATGTTTTTATGCAGATGTGCAGATTTGGGACAAAGCCCTCGTGTACCTTCCAGGAATTATATTATCATGAGTACCTCACTCTCCTTCGCTCAATGAGTACATGTTCAAGACTTGCAGGGCGGTGTTCAGTAGTTTAGGTGCTTTACTGGCTTCAATGATTTGAGCCGTAAACAATCTCTGTATTTGTTCAGCTCCTATTATTTCTCCTGCCCTTGAACGGCGGTCGTCAGCATCTGAGCAATATTCTAAGTGTGGGAGCACTAGCAATTTGAAGTTGTGTCACCATCGGCATTATTTCCCTTGTTTTGAAAGTTCTCAATACCATCCACCGTCATCTTCTGGCTGTCGTGATCTTTGTTCTTGTTATGGTATCTTTAAAATAAATGGTTCGCTGACATTAATTATTCCATAGGGTCTTTTACGTGTTCCTTACGTTTTAATTCGTGTGACCCTCTTCAGTTTTGTATTTAGTGGCTCCTTTTGAGTTCTTCATTCTTTCATACCTAAGCGCTGGAAACTTATCACCATTGAAACGTCTCATGTTCTCCACTGGCCCACTGGAAAACCCTGTTTATGTCATCTGTACTTTTTCAGTGTCCTCATACTGTACTGACTTTCATGTTATTTTAGTGTCATCATGCAAATGATGATACAAATCAGTGTGCCGGGTGTTTTTGTCTTATGTCTGCTATGAGGACGAGGGAAAAGAGCAGAGGTTGCCACAGGACAGTGCCTTTGGGCGGCACTGAGCTTTTGACCCTCCGCTGATGCTGGTCTGCCCTGTTCACTACTACTTTTTGTTGTTCTGTGTGGTTGGAAACACGAAGTCCATCTGCTACTTCCCTGTAATGCCCATGGCCTTCATTTTGTGCGCTATCTGCTCCATGATGCATTTGTCAAACGCCTTTGGAAAATCTGTGTAAATCACATCTGTGTTTTGGTCGTCTTCCAGTTGCCTCCGTAATTCTGTTCTTAAAAAGTTCGGCAGCTGTGACAGACATGATCGTCCTGCTCCTAAAACCATTGCTGTTCGGTTTAATGTTGGTTGCGTGGCCATGAATTTGTAACCTGCTGTCTTATCACTCTTTTGAAGATTTTTATGATGTGAGAGGTTAGGGTATGGTCTGTAATTTTTATCTAGTGCTCTACTACCTCCCTTATGCAAAGGAGCTATGTCTGCACTCTTTAAGGCCTCTGGTATTTCACCTAGATCTAAGCTCTTTCTCCAAAGAATACTGAGGGCTCGTGCTAGTGGTACTTTGCACTTCTTTATAAATAGAGCATTCCATGAACCTGGTCCAGGCGCTGAGTGAGTGGGCATGTTTTCTATTTCTTTTTCGAAATCTATGGGATTTGTACTAATGTCAGTTAGTTGGTCTGTCTGGCCTTCTGCAGGAGTGAAAAATATTTCTGCATCAGATTCATACACTGAATACATAGCGGCCATTTGCACCCTCAGAGGGTCGGATCTTTCCTCCTTATGACAAAAACATATAATAAAACTATTACAGAAAATTAATCTGGTGAACTATGTTAATATATATACAACTATATAGATGCGAACACATGGTACTCGGTGCGTTGATGCAATATTGTACTAAGTCAGATTCTCGATTTTGTTTAGCTAATGAAGCAAGTGAATGATGATGTAGTAGCTGGAGGGTGTGACACAAGATGTCCATCTTCAGTGACCAGAGGTCAGGACGCAGAGCGCACACCAAGGTGTAGGTGATTCACTGTTATTACAGTGACTGGTAGTCAGGACGCATGGCACACACACCAAGGTGCTGGTGATTCACTGTTAGTACAGTGACTGGTGGTAGGGATGCAGAAAACACACCAAGGTGTTGGTGATTCACTGCTAGTACAGTGACTTGTAGTCAGGACGCAGAGCACACACACCAAGGTGTAGGTGATTCACTGTTAGCACAGAGACTGGTGGTAGTGAAGCAGAACACACACACCAAGGTGTAGATGATTCACTGTTAGTAGGAGTGGGACTTGGTGATAGTGCGCAGAACTCACACCAAGGTGTAGATGATTTCACTGTTAGCACAGTGGGACTGGTAGTCAGGATGCAGGAGAGCACACACCCTCCAAGGTGTAGGTGTGATTCACTGTTAAGTACAGTGAATTGGCCAGTTAGGACACAGAGCACACACACCAAGATGTAGGAGATTCACTGTTAGTACAGTGACTGGCAGTCAGGATGCAGAGCACACACACCATGGTGTAGGTGATTCACTGTTACTATTGTAACTGGTGGAAGGGACGCAGAACACACACACCATAGTGTAGGTGATTCACTGTTAGTACAATGACTGGTGGTAGGGAAGAAGAGCACACACCAAGGTGTAGGTGATTCACTGTTAGTACAGTGACTGATGGTTGGGAAGAAGAGCACACACCAAGGTGTAGATGATTCACTGTTAGTACAGTGACTGGTGGTAGGGACGCAGAACACACGCACCATCGTGTAGGTGATTCACTGTTAGTACAGTGACTGGAGGTAGGGAAGAAGAGCACACACCAAGGTGTAGATGATTCACTGTTAGTACATTGACTGGTGGTAGATAAGCAGAACACACACACCAAGGTATATGTAATTCACTGTTTGTACAGTGATTGGTAGTCAAGACGCAGAGCACACACACCATTTTTGGTGTAGGTGATTCACGTTAGTACAGTGACCTGGTGGTCGGAAGAAGAGCACACCACCAAGGTAAAGGGTAGAAGATGATTCACTGTTAGTACGTGAATGGAGGTAGGACGCAGAACACTCACCAGGTGTTGGTGATTCACTATTAGTACAGTGACTATGGTAGGGACGCAGAGCAGCCGCACCAAGTATATATGATTCTCTGTTAGTATAGTGACTGCGTGGTAGGGACACAGAGCACAAACCACCAAGGAGTAGGTGAGTCACTGGTTTAGTACGTGACTGGTGGTAGTGAAGCAGAGCACATATACCGAAATATAGATGATTCACTGTTGTTACATGACTGGTGTTTATGAAGCAGAACACCACACCAAGGTGACGGATGATTCACTGTTAGTACAGTGATGGTGTTAAGGACCTCACCAACGACCCCATACATTATCGTCACCACCGCGGAAAAAGGATGGTGGAGTCGTCATACTCAACACCAGTGACTACAACACTATGATGGTCCATTTCGAATAATCAGTCTACATACGAACCCATCGTCATCAACAGTGGGAGACCCAAAGATTTTTCTATTACAAATCAGACAAATACTCAAACGCCACTAGAGAAGGCGAACAAACTTCTGTTACTAGTTACCCAGGAACCCTAAACCAGCACATATGTATGGTTTACCCAAGACCCATAACATAATATTCCTCTCAGACCAATCACGGTCAGGTATAGGCAGTACACCACGCAAACTAGCCGGAGAGGTTCTTGCCAAAACTCTTTCTGCCTTCTCGGGACCATCAGCCCCGCTCATCTTAAACATTCAGGCAACTTCTCAACCGCATCCGAAACCTCTCCATCCGTAACAAGAAAACTAAGTTAGTTTGGATGTACTTCCCTCTTCACAAAAAGATACCTACTACAAAAGCCTTCGAGGTTTTGCTACGATGTGAAAGTCCAATCAGTGACTTAATCTTCCACTACTTCCATGAGATTTTGTTGATTGATTGAACTCTGTGTTAATTTCAACTGTTTTTCTTTCAATAAAGGCTCTACAAACAAACTACGGCATGGGAATGGGGTTCCCCCATTCAGTGTCGTCTAGGCCATAACTTGTACATGTAACACCTAGAGTCTGATCACTATTGCAACAGCATCCCTTCAAGTGTCACTTGGTTTTACGTTACGTAATAACTCCCAAAACATTTTGTTGTACTGGGAATCTACATGCAAGACTCAATGCGTTGTGAACCGGGCGATCCAGTTTACACTAGAAGAAGGAGTCCATGACCAAAGCTACCTTTCCTCGACGTCCTCATAACAGAGTAGACATAAACAGCTCCTTAAGATTTCAAGTTTATCGTGAAACCTACCACTAAAAATGATCTCCCACACTACTTCTTATTCCAGTCAAGATACTAAGGACCAAAAGAGGCATCATCACAGGTTTTTCCTTAGAGCTAATACCGAATTTGTGTCAAGAGTTTCTTGACGTTGGAATGTACATACATTTTCCAAAACCTTCACTGATTTACATTTTCTTCCTTTTTCATCAAAGACTGCCAAGAAAAGAGCTCTTCAGATCATTAATTCTCCATGCACCAACACCACTTCAACAAAGTTTTAATTCTTCTCAACAGCCGGGGTTGTCCTGAACGTTTCTAAAGCAACTTTCACAAGACTATCACCCACAGTCACCATCGTTTGCAGCACTTCAATAAGGATCTAAACTAGAAAAAATACAAGCACCATGAAACCAGTCAATGCAGGAGTTTACACTATACCCTGCGGATGGCTTTGTGCTGTTTGCAAACAAGAATTTATGTAGGTGAAAACAGGATTGAATGAAACCTCCTCGACCACCCGCCTTCCTTAATGAACACATTTACGCATTTTGTAGGGGAAAGGAAAGGGACGAAAACTTTGAAACAAACGCCTGTCCTCCTGTGTTACAAACACCCCCTCCCCCCGAATACACCACCGCGGCCCCGCGACCCGCCCCCCGAACCCGGCGGCCGAACCTCGAAAACCCCCCCGAACGGAAAACCCCCCCCCCCCGCCCCCGCCCCCCCCGATCCGAAAATGCCACCAATCATCTCATGTAAGTTCAGGGGAGCGCAATCTTCACTAATAGCTGTTTCTAATACAATTAAAATAAAACAAGGCAGCTTAGCCTTCTCTGAAGTCTTAGCAAGAATCCTCCTGGGAAACAGTAATCCCGGCCTCACAGAGTCTCTCATGTTCATACTACACAACAAAGCCACATTTACAGAGAATTTGAACAATTGTTGAATTGTGAAACAGATACTTCTCGCTAGCCAGTCTCCAATTAGAAGTATTTGACCTTTCTCTATTCTCGTATCCAATTGGAAAGTATTTAGTCTTACCCATTTTTTTGTTTCCCAAGTTATACCTTTTTGTTATTTATATCCTTCTCTCATGTGCAAGTTAAGTTGTTTATTGTTCTACCATATTGTATTACTCTACTCTACTATTATGGTCACTACTACTACAACTACTTATGTCACTGTACTTAACTACTTACTACTACACTAGCCATTGCACTCACTCTGAGCCTATATTATACCCTCCTGTCGATACATTGTACTGTTTGTAACGGCTCCTTTGATACTTTGATTTTCCCTTCTTGTCTTGAATTAAGCTCCCTGTGGAGCTGAAAAAACGTTGCCTGGTTTGCCTGCCACAATAAAATGTCCACATTAGTTTTTTGCAATTGGTTGTCCTTGTGTACTTTACACTTGAACGGCTCTGCTAGACAAGGGTCACATGACATCTGCTAGACAAGGTCACTTGACACGCCTGTGCTAGCAAGGTACTTGACATTGCATACTAGCTAGACAAGTCACTTGACGCCCCCTACTAGACAAGGTCACTTGACATTGCTTCTCTAGACAAAGTCACTTGATGCCCTCTCGGCTGGACAAGATCACCTTGACATTCTGCTAGACAAGGTCATCTAATGCCTGCTAGTGACAAGGTCATTTGAACTTGTGCTCTAGACAAGCGTCACTAGACGTCTGGTTAGGACAAGGTCACTTGACGCCTGCCTCCTGCTACCCCTTAGACAAGGTCACTTTGACTCCTGCTAGACACGGTTACGTGAGTTGCTAGAACGAGGTCACTCGATGCCTGCTAGGACAAGGTCAACTTGACCCGTCTGTTTTGAAAAAAAGGTCACTTGAGGTTCTGCTAGACAAGGTCACTTGACGTTCTGTTAGAAGAGAGCAAGAGTCACTTGAATAATGCCTTTGCTTAGACAAGGTCACTTCTTGACCCCTGCTAGACACAGTTATGTGAAACGTCTCTCTTCTGCTTAGACCGAGGTTCACTCGTTGTGCCTGCTAGACAAGATAACTTGAGTCGTTAGCAAGAGGAAAGAGGTCACTTGACGTCCACTGCTAGACAAGGTTCCGCAGCTTGAGTTTGTTCAGTCTTGAGTTATACGTTGATCATTGAGTCACATCTTATAATCACCTCAAGTGTCCGTTACAACACTTTAGTACATAGAACATAAGAACATAAGAATGTAGGAACACTCAAAAGGCTACTCCCATACGAGCCAAGTCCTTATCAAAAGGGACATCTGAGGAAATGGTAGGGTGATACGAAAGATGGGGGAAAAAGACCTTATGTACAGTTCGGGACATTTATTTAAGGAAACGTTTCGCCACGTGGGGTTCTTCAGTCCTATTACAGAGAAAAATAAAAAACACCATTATAAAAGGGGGAGTCAGGTGAGGTGATGCTGGGTAGAGGTGGTAGTATAGTAGTAGTGTAAGTAGTAATGGAACTAGGAGGTTGAGGTAGAGAGGGACCTGCTGGCATAAAAGTAACACCAGTTCCCAGGATGGGTAATATCCTTTGTAATAAAGTTGGGTAGAATTACGGACACAATATGTAAAGTAAAAGGACACAAGTGAAAACTAATGTGACATTTATTGTGGCAACGTTTCGCTCTCCAGGAGCTTTATCAAGCCATTACAAACAATACATGGACACAGAGGGTATATAAAGGTCAGAGTGAGGTGAATACTAGTGAGGTACCATTTCGATGTTCACTAGTGGTAGTAGTAGTAGTAGTAGTGGTAGTGACAAAAGTAATGCAATATGGTAGAGAAATTTAATTTGTACATGAGTTAAAAGGATATAAAAGCTATTACGTGGGTAACATAAAAATGGGTTGGACAAATATAAACTGGAATGAGGGGGCTTGTTTCAGTGTTCACTCTCTGTGCTTTGTGTAGTATAACAGGAGAGACTATGTGATGGCAGGGTTTACTTTTTTTCAGGAGGATTTTGCTAAGACTTCGGAGATGGTGAAGCTGCCGGTGTTTTGTTTAATTGTATTTGAAACAGCGATCGTGCTGATTCAAGGCACTTGCGTGTGCGGAAATTTAGTTTCTTTTATCACTAATTGGGCGTCTCTGAATTTCATAAGATATTGGTGGAATTTCGGTGTTGTACACAGGCGTTGTTTAAGTTGTCGTTCCTCCCATGGTATATGTGTTCATTGAGGGGGGTTTTTCGAGGTTTCTTGCTGTTTCACCTACGTAAGATCTTGTCACAGCCTCCACAGGGTTTATAGTGTAAACTCCTGCATTGACTGGTTGTGGTGCTTGGTTTTGTCCTGGTTAGATCCTTTTTTGAAGTGGCAGAAGCGATGGCGACTTGGTGTTAGCTTGTGAAAGTATTTTGAGGACGTTTAGTGCAACCTGGCTTTTGGGGAGAAGAATTATAACTTTGTTGTGGGAGCGGTGTTGATGCGTGGAGAATTGATGATCTGAAAGAGCTCTTTTCTTGCAGTCTTTGATGAAAAAGAAGGAAATTGTAACTCAGTGAATGTTTGGGGTTGAATGTAAGTACATTCCTCGTCAAGAAACTCAGGACTACAAATTCGGTATGCTCTTGGAAAAACCCGATGATGATGCCTCTTTTGGTCTTGGTTCTTGACTGGAATAGAAGTGTGTGAGTCATTTTTATTGGTGGGTTTCCGATAAACTTTAAATCTTAGGTTGTTGTTACTTTGTGAATGAGGACGTCGAGGAAAGGTAGCTTGTCATTGGACTCTTCTTCTAGTGTAAACTGAATCGCTGGTTCAACTGCGTTGAGCCTTGCCTGAAGATCCCGTACATCAAAAACGTTTTGGAGTTATTACGAGGATATCGTCCACGTAACGTAACCAAGTGACGCTTGAAGGGATGATGTTGGCGAAGTGTTCGGAGTGTTTGTAGTCCTGAGTTTCTTGACGAGGAATGTACTTTTCATTCACCCAAAAATTCACTGAGTTACAATTTCCTTTTTTTTTCATCAAAGACTGCAAGAAAAGAGCTCTTCAGATCATCAAAACTCCACGCATCAACACCGCTCCCAACAAAGTTATAATTCTTCCCAACAGCCAGGTTGCAAATAAACGTCTCAAAAGTACTTTCACAAGCTAACACCAGAGTCGCCCTCGCTTCTACCACTTCAAATAAAAAGGGTCTAACCAGGGCAAAACCCCCGCACCACGAACCCGTCAAGGGAGGAGTTTACACTATACCCTGTGGAGGCTGTGACAGATCTACGTAGGTGAAAAAAGCAAGAACCTCGACACCCGCCTCAATGAACACATATACGCTGTAGGGCGACAACTTAAACAAACGCCTGTTTTACAACACCGAAATTCCACCAATTTATCTTATGAAATTTTAGAGACGCCCAATTAGTGATAAAAGAAAACTAAAATTTTCCCCACACGCAAGTGCCTTTTAATCAGCACTGATCGCTGTTTTTCAAATACAATTAACAAAACAACGGCAGCTTTACCATCTCCGAGTCTTAGCAAGAATCCTCCTGAAAACAGTAAACCCTGCCATCCCCATAGTCTTCCTGTTTTACTACACAAGCACAGAGAGTGAAAACGAAACAAGCCGCCTCATTCCAGTTTATATTTGTCCAAAACCCATTTTTATGTTACCCCGTAAATTTGCTTTTTTATATCCTTTTACTCATTGTACAAATTAATTGCTCTACCATATTGCATTCTTTTGTCACTACCATACTACTACTACTACCACTTGTGAACATCGAAATGGTACCTCACTAGTATTCACCTCACTCTGAGCCTTTATTTACCCTCTGTGTCCATGTATTGTTTGTAAAGGCTTGATAAAGCTCCTGGAGAGCGAAACGTTGCCACAATAAATGTCACATTAGTTGGCACTTGTGTCCTTTTACTTTACATAATTTTCCTCTTGCTTAGTAATTTTGAAATACTGTAACTACCGGATTTTTGCTTTATAGTGCTACTGACAGAAATTAGTGCAGCTTCAATGCATTTTTCTCCGTCCTTAAGTCGTCTTCTTTAATAACTAGTTTAGCTTCATTGAATTTCATGAGGTGTCCAACATCGTCTCTATGTTGAACACATGCGTTTTTGTCGGTCATCATTTCTGCAAGCATTTTTGTGTTCTGCTAGCCTAATGTCCAGAGTTCTGGCTGTTTCCCCTACATATACCTTGTCACACCCCCCACATGGTTATAGTGTAGATTCCTGCATTGTGCCAGTAACACTATAAAGCAAAATCCGGTAGTTACAGTATTTCAAAAATTACTAAGCAAGAGGATATTTTCCCATCCTGGGAACTTGGTGTTACTTGATGCCAGCAGGTCCCCCTCTAGCCTCACCTCCTTAGTTCCTTATACTAATACTACCATCTCTACCCAGCACACCTCCCTGATCCCGCCCTATAATATTGTGTTTTTTTTAGTTTTTTCCCTTTTTAGGGGTGAAGAAGCCCCCGTGGCGAAACGTTTCCTTAATAAATGTCCTGAAAATGTCATAAGTGCTTTTTTAAAAACAATCTACCTAAAGCACTCAAAAATTTAACCCCCCTACCCTTGA
>NW_026470837.1:0-10606 GCF_026875155.1 Cherax quadricarinatus | reverse complement strand
TCACCATGGGCCCAAGAAAGCTTCTAGTCCAACCCTACAGCAAAAAGGGGGAATTTAGGAGTGAAGAAGAGATCATTGAAAGTATGAAAAGTGGAGTGGTTTTCCCCGAGTGGCCAGGTTGTAAAAAAAAACCCCCAAATCAACCATCGTACTATTGTGGGTAAGAAAACGGCAATCAAGGAAGTGTTTTCCCAAAGGGAAAAACATGTTTTTGAAACTGAGTTTGCAAGTGATGAGATGTTGAGGATGTTTTGGGTGTGGATAAACGAAAAAAGTTGAGGAGATAGCATCTCTAAGGACTATGTGAAAGGTAGAAACTTGCATGACGATTTAAATTAAAAAAAGCCTAAAACTGTGGTGAGTTTGTAATGTAGTGGTGATTGCAAGTAAAAGCCTTTATTGGTGTATCCTTGAAACCCCGATTTTTCAGGAAAAAAAATGTCTCAAGGACTTGCCCCTAAACCCTAATGGGGGTTTCCCCCTTCTAAACACTAACACCATCCTACTCTCCCCCCTCCCATTCCATCAATCATCACCAGATCTTCTTAAAGGTAAGTTAATTATTCTATTGTTATTAATCTATTGTTATTGTTGTTATTGTAATTATTCTATTGCATTAAACTTAATATTTCATGTGGTAAAATTTTTTTTTTCATACTTTTGGGTGTCTTGCACAGATTAATTTATTTTTGTTATTTTTTGGGGGAAAATTAACTCAATACGATAATTTTGACTAAGATGGCCCTAGGAACGGATTAAAATCGTTGGTCGAGGGTCCACCGTAATAATGATACTGTAATATCTTCATTCACTCTAAAAATGGTGTGTTGCTGTTTGTTTATTCTGTTCCAACTTGTACAACTTGTGCACAGTGTAAGAGTATTTGTTTGTGAGGTAAATTATTATAAAAAAAATTTCGGGTAAATTTTTACGACTCTTACAAACGTACATGAAGAAATTTTTGTAGAAATTTAATATACCATACCCCCGGCCGGGGTTGAACCCGCGGTCATAGAGTCTCAAAACTCCCGCCCCTGCGTAGCCCCTAGACGCTAGCCACAATAGATTCATCCAACTAGGGATATTTTACCCATGGAAAATTGCAAAAGGCACCTCTGTGACCCCAAATGCAAGTTTTTTCGACGAATCTCCAGCTAGCGTGGCGTGACGAATCTAGCTCAAGTCCCTTCACTGCCGTCAACAGCTTAAGAATGTAATGACCGATTCAAATAAACCCTACCCCCCGGCCGGGATTGAACCGCGGTCATAGAGTCTCAAAATCCCGCCGTCGCCTAGCCCCTAGACCAGTAGCCACAATAAGATTATCCAACTAGGTATATTTTACACCATAGGAAGTTAGCACAGGCACCCCTGTGACCACAAATGCAAATTTTTACAGACGAATCTCAGTGGTGGCCGTGACGAACTTTTAGCTAAGTCCCTTCACTGCCTAAAATGACTTAAAAATCGTAAAGACACGATTTCAATAAACCCAAACCCCCGGGCCGGGGTTTAACCGCGGTCATAGAGTCTCAAACTCCAGCCCGTCGCGCTAGCCCCTAGACCCGCTAGCCCCAATAAGTTCATCCAACTAGGTATAATTTTTTAAACCCTTTGGAAAGTTAGCACAGGCACCTCTGTGACCCAAAAGCAAATTTTTACAGACGAATTCCCGTAGCTGCCGTGACGAACTCTAGTCAAGCCCCCTTTACTGCCCTCAACTGACTTAAAGAAATCGTAAGACACGATTTTCAAATAAACCCCAACCCCCGGCCGGGATTTAACCGCGGTCTAGAGTTCAAAATCCAGCCCCTGCGCTACCCTGACAGCTAGCCCCAATGATTCATCCCTAGGTTATTTCTACACCATGGAAATTTGCACAGGCACCTCTGTGACCACAAATGCAAGTTTTTACAGAGAATCTCCCGCTAGCGTGGCCGTGACGAAACTCTGTCAAATCCTTCATGCCGTCAAATGTTAAGAAAAGTAAAAGACACGTTGAAAAAAAACCCGTTTGTAAAAAATTGCATTTTGGGGCACAGAGGTGCCCGTGCTAATTTCTATGGTGTAGAATTACCCAGTTGGATGAATTTTTGTGGCTAGCTGGTTTTTGGGGTAGCGCGCGGGCTGGAGTTTTTAGACCTATGACCCCGGGGGTTCAAACCGGCCCGGGGGTAGGTTTTTGCAAATCGTTCATTAATTTCTTAATCATGTTTCGGAGTGAAGGGCTTTAGCTAGAGTTGTCACGGCCACGTAGCTGGAGATTGTCTGTAAAAAACTTTATTTGTGGTCAAGGGTGCCCGTGTAACTTTTCCCATGGTGTAGAATAACCTGTTGGGGTGAAACTTATTGTGGCAGTTGGTCTAGTGGCTAGCGGAGGGTGGAGTTTTGAGACTCTATGACCCCGGGGTTCAATCCCCGGCGGGGGGGGGTGGTTTTTTTGCAAAGTGTATTACGATTTCTTAAGTCATGTTGACGGCAGTGAAGGGACTTGAGCTAGAGTTCGTCACGGCCACGCTAGCTGGAGATTCGTCTGTAAAAACTTGATTTGTGGTCACAGAGGTGCCTGTGCTAACTTTCCTTGGTGTAGAAATATACCTGTTGGATGAATCTTATTGTGGCTAGCTGGTCTAGTGGCTAGCGCGACGGCTGGAGTTTGAGACTCTAGACCGCGGGTTCAATCCGGCCGGGGGTATGGTTTATTTGCAATCGTGTCATTACGATTTCTTAAGTCATGTTGACGGCAGTGAAGGGACTTGAGCTAGAGTTCGTCACGGCCACGCTAGCTGGAGATTCGTCTGTAAAAAACTGCATTTGTGGTCACAGAGGGCCTGTGCTAACTTTCCTATGGTGTAGAAATATACCTAGTTGGATGAATCTTATGTGGCTAGCTGGTCTAGTGGCTAGCGCGACGGGCTGAGTTTTGAGACTCTATGACCGCGGGTTCAATCCCGCCGGGGGTATGGTTTATTTGCAATCGTGTCATTACGATTTCTTAAGTCATGTTGACGGCAGTGAAGGGACTTGAAGCTAGAGTCGTCAGGCCACGCTAGCTGGAGATTCGTCTGTAAAAACTTGCATTTGTTGGTCACAGAGGTGCCTGTGCTAACTTTCCTATGGTGTAGAAATATACCTAGTTGGATGAATCTTATTGTGGCTAGCTGGTCTAGTGGCTAGCGCGACGGGCTGGAGTTTTGAGACTCTATGACCGCGGGTTCAATCCCGGCCGGGGTTATGGTTTATTGCAATCGTGTCAATTACGATTTCTTAAGTCATGTTGACGGCAGTGAAGGGACTTGAGCTAGATTGTCTCACGGCCACGCTAGCTGGAGATTCGTCTGTAAAAACTTGCATTTGTGGTCACAGAGGTGCCTGTGCTAACTTTCTATGGTTGTAGAAATATACCTGTTGATGAATCTTATTGTGGCTAGCTGGTCTAGTGGCTAGCGCGACGGGCTGGAGTTTTGAGACTCTATGACCGCGGGTTCAATCCGGCGGTGGGTTATGGTTTAATTGCAATCGTGTCATTACGATTTCTTAAGTCATGAAGACATATTAATATGCATTTATTTTGCCTGACCAAGTGATCGCCCACTATCTGTTCAGTTTGTATTCTTACATTGTCTGAACTCTGTATCTCGTTTACTCTTTTGTTAACTAGTTGGCTTTCATTGACGATGGCGTCTAAGGTTAGCTGTGATAAAAAGAGGAGTCGTAAGCCTCTTGCTTTAAGTGCTAAGTTAGAGGATGATGGTGTGCCATTCTGATTTTATTCAATAAACATCCTGCCACTCACCTCTCACACATTAATATTAATATTTTAAGGTAAGTAATAAGTGTACTCTGTGTGTATCTTACCTTTTATTGTGTTTTTAATGCCTATTTTTTTTGCTAACTTAATAAAAGTTATTTGAAAAACTTGTTGTCGGGGCATTTATTGCTATTTTATGGCCTTGAAAATAAACTTGGACCTGTGGGGTAGTGGGTGCAGGGACAACATTATTTTTTTCTCTTCTAGCCTCAGGGGAAAAGTTTTAGAATTGCTTTTGGCCCCACCCACCCCCCCACTCCATTTTTGTTTAAAATTTTGGGATGAATTATTATTACTTCTCCCTTCGTTTATGATGATCAAAAGGTAGTTGTTAAAAATGTTTAAAATTCAGTAAAAAAGGTTGTATGGATGTTAATAATAGGGCTCGGCCCAAGTGTAGGTAGCCGGTAGGTGTATCCCAGGGGGTTGCCTACCGGTACCTACATGTTCCTACAAATAAATATACTGCCCTCTTCCTTTTTAAACCCCTTAAACGGTCCAAACAGATCGAGTTCAAATTGTTGTAAGCAAACACTATAAAAATTTTTATTGGGAAAACGTTTGGTCCGGGGCCCTTTGATCACTTCTAACTCAGAGGTAAAAAGACATTATAATATAGGCGGGAGTGAGATGTGACGCACGTGACCTGAGGATGTCATAAGAACTAAGAATGGAGGAAAACACTGTAAAAAAGCCTAGGCCCCTGCGAGGCGGCCCTTATCAAAACAACCCCTGCCCACGATGAGGAGGGCAGACGATGAAATCAGTGACTCCGCCCCTTTGGGTTGGTGCTGTTTAAAGTACCAACCCAGCGGCGGGGGAGTCACATGTTTTTATTTTGCCCGTCCTCATCGGGGGCGGGGGGTTGTTTTGATAAGGACCTGCCTCGCGGGGCCCAGTAGGCTTTTAAGTGTATGATATTTTTACCTCTCTGGATGTTTTAAATATTGTATATTAAGTATATTAAGTATTATTTTTATATATTGGCTTGAGCCCTGGAAAGGGGAAAGTACAATGCCTGCACTTTGAAGGAGGGGTTTGGGTTTTGGCAGTTTGGAGGGTTGTTGTGTATTTTTCGTTTTTGCTTCTAAATGTTGTATTCTAAAACACCCGAAAAAAAACATGATAATTGTGAGTGTGGTGAAAAGTGTTAAAATTGATGGGGAAAGTTTTTTTTTTTTGGGGATTTTTTTTTCTTTTTAGGGTCACCCTGCTCGGTGGGAGCGGCCGACTTTTTGAAAAAAAAAAAAAAAAAAAAGAACGGGGGCCGGGTACCTAGCCGGGGTCCCTGCCCCCTGATTCCTACAAATAAGTATACAACCTCTCTCCCTCTTTAAAAGTTAAAAATATTTTAAAGATAAATAAGATGTACTGTGAATGTATTTTACTTTGTTTTTTTTTTTTGCCTAGTTTATTACGAACTTATAAAATTTAGTTTTAAATTTGTTGTTGGATTTATATGATTTATAAAGGGAAAAAAAAAATGGCTTTTTCTGCCTTCGGAAAAGTCTTTTTTCCCGTGACACCCTGGAACCTAACCTGCTGATAAGTGGGGCCCCTATGTATTTTGATGAAATAATTTTTTTTTTTTTTTTTTATGCTTCTTTGACATGTGTATAATAAAAAAATACCTGACAAGGAGATGAAGAAAAGAGGGGCTTTTTGGGTTTATGCCTTGATAAATTAGCGTGCAGTAAGATAAGATTTTCTTCGGTTTTTTAACCCTAAAGGGTTTAGCCACCGGAAAACCCAAGAAAGTAGTGTGTATCTAGGACTTTTAATTTATTTCCATTGGGGTCCTCAATCTTTTTCCCCAGGATGCGACCACCCCAGTTGACAAAACCCCAGGTGCCTTTTTGCTGCAGGTGAAAGGAAACAGGTGAAAGGGAAACGTGTCAAAATGTTTCGCCCCGCGGGATCAAACCCGGGCCCCTCTGTGTGTGAAGCGGAGCTTCGCCAAGGCCCCCGGGCACCATTAAAATGTCATACGAAAAAACAAAGGAAAGGGCCCAGAAAATTGGGAGGGCATCGGGGATGGGTTTATAGTGTGCTTCTGTAGAAGTTTATGGTTCTATTGCCAAAAATCATCATAAGTTTCAGTTCGTATGTGCGGAGTTATTTTTGTTTTGTCCCAGTTACGGTATTGTCTTTTTTTATTCTTCATTATTTCAAGAAATACTTATAATTTTACGTTGTTCAAAGTGAAACACATTCGAACATTAAAATAAATCACTTCGATTTTTGGGTTTTTATCCTGGGTTAACTATTTCGTTAAAGGAAATTTTTTTTTTTTCAAAAAGTGGGCCCTTTCCCCCACTGGGCAAGGTGCCCCAAAAAAAAAAAAATCCCAAAAACAAAATTTCTTTCATCTTCATTCAATATTTCCCCTCATATACATAATCACTGTTTTTGCAGAGGCCCCCGATACAGCATTTTGAAGCATATTTTTCTTTCAACATATCCCTCCAAACTCCCAAATTTCCAACCCCCCCTTTTAAAAGTGCAGGCATTGTATTTTCCCTTTTCCCGTCCCCAAGTCCGGATATAAAAAAGCGGTTTCCCGAATCCCTTCCTAAATTTACCCGTTCACACTCCAAAGTTCTCGGTCCCAAAAACCTTTCCCCATTGACTTCTATTAACTGTCATGCACACTGTGGAAGTCCAAGCCCTTTCCCCCAAAAAAACCCCCTTTTACCCTCTCCCTCCAACTTTACGGGGGAGCCCCCTCCCCTGTTTCCCTTCCTTAAGTTTTTATCGCTCTCCATATCATTTTTTTGATCCATTCTCTCTAATGACCAAAACCTCAAAAACCCCTTTTCAGCCCTTTGACTAGTACTTTTATTAACTCCACACCTTCCCTAATTTCCCAACTTTGAATTTCTGCTAATATTTAACCACACATTGGCCTTTTAAACCCCTTTAGGGTCCAAGGGCCAAAAACTGAAATGGTGCTCCGGTCCAAGAAAAATTTTAAAAAAAAAAAAATTTTTTTTTCTTACAGGAAATTAAAAGCTATTTTTGTGAAGGTAATAAGACAAAAAAAAAATTTGTCGACTTACCCCAGATACATGCCAAGAAAATTTGTCGAAAATGTGTGGTGGGGGCAACATCGACGAATTCCACTACCGCATTTCATTATTTTGCGGTTTTTTTTGTTTTTTTTTTTCTTTTCCAATTTTTTTCTATTCCCACTAACATTTGGGGCCCCGAGAGACCCAAAACTGTATAATGTATTTATATAAACTCACTGTATTGAACACAAAACCGCATAAAATTATCTTATTATTGTTTACCCCTGTTGTTTATTACAATAAAAAATGCACAAAAACTTGTTAATACTAATGTTTATATATATTTGATATTTACAATTATGGCATGGTTTTAGAACTGTGGAGCTTGTGGAACTCCTTTAAACAAGGGCCCCTGCCGAGGCACCTTACATTCCCCACACATAAACCGAGTGTCTTTGCCTTTTGTTGCCCCTATTTTTTTGTGCACAGCGATGCATCTTTCTGAGCAAATTTTTTTTGAGTTTAAGGAAGTTTTTATTATGAAAAGTCACCTTCCCCCCTCAAAAGCTTGGGTATATCCTGAGGAATTCGAGGGACCGTGTTTTATAGCGGTGTTGTTACTGGTACTTCTTATGAGTTTTTTGACAACGACAAACAAAATTCACCATCGGGGTCTGTTTCGTCTTTATTTGGTACATATTATATGCTTTTAGCATTGAAAAGTCCGAGATGGAAGAAAAAGTTTCAGTCCACTTGTAACTCTTACGAAAAAAATCAACAAAACCAATTGTGTACATTTTTTCAAAACCAAAACGCAGTTTTGTGTATAAACAATCACTGTCATGGTTTTCGAATGTTCTTAGTCCTCGATCAACTTTTCCACTGTCTTGCTTTTTATTAGGGGAAAGGTTGTCAACAATGTAACACTTGTTTGTATGCCACCGTAATGCCCTATGTCATTTTGGCGTAAAACCTGCAGTCATCACCAGAGCACCTGCGTTGAGCCTGGGCATATGTTTTCGATTGAACCACTGTGCCAAACATTGTCATGTTACTCGCCCTGAAATCAGGGGAAGGGCTTGTTACCGTTTCGGTATTTAAAGTTGCCCTTACCAAGATAAGGTGCCACAGTTTTCACCCCGTCACTGAGATACCCCAAAAAAAATTTGGTATCTTTCAATGTTTTTTCTAGTGTATACAAAAAATATCCAAATGGCACTGTCACTCACAGAGTCAAACAGTTTTATAAAAGCGCTTCCCCTTGTCGGTATTTTCTGCTTGAATGACAGTTACCTTTAACAAAAACAAAGACTGCAATTCAAGATTCTGAATGGATAAAAAATATATGCTGAACTTTTTTTTTGAGTACATGAAAAATTTTAATCTCTTATAACCTGTCACTTTGTCGGCTGGTTTTGTCAGAGAAGTGCAACATATTTAAAGTAGGAAAAAACCTTTCCTGGTTGTTTCATGAGCCGGGGTGAAATAGCCCATCTGTGGCCAGTATGCTTTTATATATGCTATGACGTGAGGTAAACTTATTGTTCAAAAAGCAAATTATTTTTGCAACGTGTTCTTTCCCCCGTGTAGTTTGATGTGGTGATAAGTCATTTGCCATGGGTACTCAAATCTTATTATTTCCCTGACAATAATTTCCATCAATGGTGGTCAAAGAATAATTTAAAAAATTCAGTTTATTTGGGCCCTGGTTAAGGGGGCAAGTGGTAGAATTCCCCTTTGGAACATCAAAATGGTGAGGCTTGGGAACAAAATTGGTTTTGTGCCCAAACCCACATACGGTTTGTGGTGGTATGGAATCATGGTGGTTGTGGGGGGTTGTGGTTGTGGTGGGCTGGTGGTGGGGTCTGCTTTGTCCTTGAATGGGAGGGCAGCAGGGGGTCCCAGGTGGCCCGTGAGTCACGCATGGCGGTGCCACTACCATCCCACAAAACACCCTCCCTGATCCGTGGTCTATCCCCTGTCAAGTGTAGCCACTCTCCTCACTATCACTACTAAAATGGTGTTGGGGCCCCGGGATGTACTCCGGGGTGTACTCCTCCCCCGGGAAGCATAGGGTAAATACCGACGATGCAGGGCGAAATACCGACGCTTTACTGGTGAATATGATTCCTCATATCACTATCGATTGATCGTCGAGCGCAAAAAAATCACAGTCCCCTCCTATCATCATCATTCTGGTCGGGCCGGCCCCGCGAAAATATTAGTTTTTTTTTGCGTGGGAACAACCCAAACCCTGAGTCCGAGTGCCACACCGAGGAGAAGGGTTTAGGATTGTCAGGGTTTTTTGCACTATTGTGATATCCTGGGCTTCTTTTCGGTCACTAATGATCAAAGCCCTAAATTTGTTTCATTTCCCCTTCCTCAGTTCAGAAATATCAGAAGAAAAAGGAGGTAATTTTCCCGGGGAGTGAGGCTGATTGCGACGAGGCATGGGAAAACAGGGTAAAAGAGCCGGCGTTCCCACATGTATGGGGTACCCAGATTTTTTGTTTATGGGCACACCCCCCACGCGACCCCTTCTCTCACATGTAGGCCCTATGAGCGTTTTTTCGCTAAATTTTACGGCGCTGAATTTTGGCATAGATCTTGGTTTGGACATCAACGTAAAACCGTTGATACGGGGGGCCGAAAGGGTTAAACAAGACATCTTTATGCCCCCAAACCCCCTTTCTGCAGCATTTAAACCAAGTTAAAACCCTTTTGAGTGTTGGGACCGCTATACCTTCATTTTATTCCCTTCTTTGCTCCACTGTAACATTTTTTTGTCTCCACATATACTTAACACGCCATCCCCCTTTTTCCCTCATCAATTCTATGGTTAACCCCATCCTTATAAAAACCCCTCCCCTGACCATAAATCCCAAATTTTGAAAAAACATTCACTTCTTCCCCTATTCCTTCTCTCCAATGTGATATCCAATTTTTTTATCTAAATCATTTGTCCCCCATCACCTTTCTTATCTTGTTTACTTTCAACTTGAAAGAATTCCTGGGTTATATAAAAATACTGGTGTCATAAAAACGTTTCTTTAGATACTGTCGACATAATTTACAAAGAAAAATATGATGTTCGATTGTTTTCAGGTGTAAAACTTATTCGAAAATGGAAATATGTTGCATTGTTGACATTTGGTTCTCTAGTTAAAACTACTTATGTGCTTGGCAAATTCCCCTGTTAATATATGAAAAATTTTAATACATTTGGAATGAATAAGATTTTTGCACTTCCCCACTGTTTTCTGGTGGGAAGCTGGTGGAAAACAGCAGCAGCTTACTTATGTAGTTAGGCATATAAAACGTGATGTAGTCTCACCTTCATTGTTTCTTTATTTTAGACTACTGTATGTCAGAAATAGTATCACCTGTGTAGTTAACATGAGCACTGTATGGGCCCTTTCCCGGCCTTAGATTTTTTTTTAGTGGTATGAAGATTGCAAAAAAACCCCGACAGTTGTGCTGAGGTCAAAAAATTGGGAGGTGGTTATGAATTATAATTTTTTAATGTTGAAAAATAACTTAATACGATTTTCGAAAAAGGACTTGGGGGTTATGGTGAGCGCAACCTTAACCAAAGACAGCAAAGCTGTGTACGTAATAAGGGAAATGATTATGGGATTTATATCAAGAAGTGAAAAAAACAGAAAACCCGAGGGGCATACTGCAGCTTTTTACATCATTAGTAAGGCCCCACCTAATTATGCAGCTAGTTTTTGGTCTCCATATTACAGAATGGACTAAATTCGTTAGAAAAATTCAGGTAGGA
>NW_026470835.1:0-12030 GCF_026875155.1 Cherax quadricarinatus | reverse complement strand
AGGTTCGACTGGTTGGTTGTTTTGGAGAGCTTGAACATTGAAGGTTTGGGTTTTGAGGAAGAATGTCTCAACAAAACGGGGGTCAGGTGCAGAGAAGGAATAAGGTGGGGAAACGTTCGGTTTCTAGAGTTCCATGTATAGGTTGCCAGGACTGCACTGGTGGCGAACCAGGGGTGCCCAAAAGTCTGCTAAAAGGGGTGATTTTCAAAAGAGAACAGTAAAGCCTACACATGTTCAAAAAGGTTCGATAAAAAGCTGGCTGGAATGGGAAGATAAAGGAATCGTCAATTTCCGCGCAAGAGATCGATGGCTTGTTTGTGGTATTTTTGGGGAATGGGGAAGCCGTCAAGGCTGGAAAGTTTCTTGTTCCTGATTTTGATTTTGCAAAATGCGATTGAGAAGTCCCCGATTTTTGAGATGTGCTGGACTGTAGTGCCCAAAAATTTAGGAGGTGTTTTGCGGAATTCTGAGAGTGGGGGGGGCATCCCTTTCCCCGAGGTTTGGGAAAATCGGGGGATACCAGGCTTGTGAGTCTTTGGCGGGCCGTACATTCTGGCAGGTCTGGGGTTGCGAGCATGGTGGCGAAGTTTTTCCCCTTGTTTGAGCCCAGAATGCGGCGAGCCCTTTGGAAAAGTTTTTGAAAGGGTTTGTCCCTTGGTTGTTGGAGAGGTTTGTAGGTTCTGGGTATTAAGTAGATTGGATTTTGTTCCTGAAATCGTCGTGTTTTAGGTAAGCACATATGCAACGTTAGGTATCTTTATTATGAAAGTTTCGCCTACCAGTAGGCTTTTTTCAGTCAAGTACAAAAAAGTTGGAGAAGAGAAGATACTTGAAGACGTGTAATGTCCATCCCCCTTTAAAAGTTTTGAGGTGGGAAGTCCCTCAGTTGGAGAAGGCTTTGTCCATAGTATGAAACAAATTTGGGATGAAGTGAAAAATGGAGCTTTTTATAGGGCCCAAGAGGTGGACGTGGGCCCTGGAGAGGTAAGAACTAGATTTTAAAAAGGTCAGGTCCCTTAAAATCAGCCCCTCTCATAGGGGAAATTTGTTCGAAGTTGTTTTGCAGGTCTGTAAAGTTCCCCTTGTGTTGCAGTGTCTGAAGATTGAACATTAAAAAAGGTTTAAAAAAATCCCGAAGGTTGTTAGGAAAGGGGACACATATGCAAATTTGTTCAGACAGGAAACATGCTTTCTCCAGATGAGGGACTGCCCACTCAAAATTTTAAAGGGGTGTGGTGATCACATCGTCTTCAAGTTCTTCTGCTTCTATAATTTTCTGTACTCGACTGAAGAAGCCAGTTAGGCGAAACGTTTCGAAATAAAGATCCCAAATGTTGCTAGGGTTTCTTCCCAAAACAACCTGTCGGTTTTTATCCATTTGAGTTAATCTGTCAGACACTGCAACACAAGGGTATCTTGGTAAGACCTTAAATCAACTTCAAAAACCTCTACTAGTGAAAACGGCGGGTTTGGAGGGAGTGCCCCCCCAAAGAACCACGTCTCACCCCCTGGCACTTATAAGGCCCATTCTGTCACTTCAATTCAATTGTTTCAGACAAGGGAAACAATGCTCTTCTCCAGACTGGGGGCTGCCCACCTCAAAATTTAAGGGTGAGGACTGTTAACGTTTTCAAGTATTTCGCTTTATCAACTTTTCTGTACTGACTGAAGACCCTACTGTGTAGGCGAAAGTTTCGAAATAAAAAACCTAACGTTGCTATGTGTCTTACCTAACAACCTGTCGGATTTTTTACCATTTTGATGTTAAATTTGAAATGGCTGATAAAAGCTCGGGAGCGAAACGTTGCCCAGAAAATGTCACTTAGTTGAATTGTGCCCTTTTTACTTTACATATTGTCGGAAATTTTTTAAAAATTTATTATTCCCATTGAAAAAAATTTTGCAGCCTTGATGTGACCTCTCCTGCCAAACGGGGTTTTTGCGCTTCCCCTGACATCTATAGGGGCAAGTTATTTGAATCAATTATAGTGACATTATAGAAGTCACCTTTAAGAGATAACTTGATAATGAATCTCAGCATGGATTCACGAGAGGTCGTCTCCGAAAACTTCTGACGTTCTTTAAAAAGAAATTTGAGGCAGTTGATAGTGATAAGGAATATGTATTGTTTTTTGGTTTTTTTTAAACCCTTTGCGGTCCCTACAAAAGCTCTTAAAAAAAGTGGAGCTCTGGTATGGAGGTAAAGTTCTAGCAGGATTGAGGCTGGTTCCAATAGAAAGCAGAGAGTTCCATTAATGGGTGAAAACGAAAGGGGTTAGCCTAGTGGCGTTCCCCCAGGATCGTTTTTGGCCCTTCTTGTTTAATTTACTTAATGACCTTGATGAAGGGATTATAGGCCCGAGGGGAAGTTTGTGATGATACAAAGATAGGCGTTAATTCACTTGAGGGGGTACAATGAAATCCCGGACGATTTTAAAAATTTTGTCTTGGTCGAGAAATCTAATTAAGTGGATAAATGTAAGGTACTTGCCTTGGTAAGAAAATAACCCCCGAAGCTTAATTTAGGTGAAAATAGGTTGGTCAAACGAAGTGAAAAAAACTTGGGGGGCATAGTAAGCAAAAAACTAAACCAAGACGCAGTCCCCAGTGTGCGCAACAAGGCCCAAAAGATTACTTGGATTTATTAAGAAGTATAAGTAACAGAAGTCCAAAAGTTATTTTTACAGCTCTAACATCACTAGTGAGGCCCATTTGTTATGGTCAGTTTGGTCCCCCACTACAGGATGGAATAGACTATTGAGAAAAATACAGGAAGAATGACTAAAAAGATTTTTGTGTAAGGAACCTCCCCTATGAAGATAGACTTAAGCCCTTTAAAAAAATCCCTTTGGAGAGGGTAGAATGAGGGGAGTTATGAAGTGTATAAGTGGATGCGGGATAACAAAGGGGGACATTAATAAAGTATGGGGTGTCGAACCCGGTAAGAAAACCCGGGAAAAAGGATTTAAGTTTGGGTAAATTTGATTTGGAAGGAATAGGGAAATAGGTTTTTTAACGAGGTAGATGCGTGGAACAGTCTTAGGGGGGGGGGTTGGGGGTAGCTTTAAGAAGAAAAATGGACAAAAATTTGAGTGGGGGGGGTGGGTTTGATTTGGGGTCAGGGGTACGGGGGGGTTTTTTCTTTAGTGCTTTAGGTAGATGTCATTTGGGTAAGTACCCGCCCCGTTTTGGGCCCGTAGGCTTCTGCAGTTTCTCATTTTATGTTCATATGTTTTTATGAACAAAAGTGACCGACCTATGATGCTGCACCTCTCCTGCCAAAGGTTTTAAACTGTTCTGTGATATGCCGTATTTATCAAGATTGATGGACTGAAAAACTCGATCAAAGGGTGAGGGGTGATTACTCATTTCCTCCTGTTTTAAAATTTCTCCCAGTATGGGGTGATGAAGCAACTGTGGGCGAAAACGTTTTCCCCTTTAAAAATACCCAAAAAGTTGCAATGTGTCTAATTTATCAACATGTCGGTTCTTGAACCTTCTTACAAATTGCAGACACTGCAAAAACTTTGATCTTAAAGCTTAAGAATTCTTCGTTGCCCAAATTTTGGGCAGACCTTTTCCCTTGAACAAAAGTGACAGACCTATGCTGCTGCCTCTCCTGCCAACGGTTTTAAGCTGCTTTCCTGATATGCCGTATTCTATTCAAGTTGAGGATGAAAAATCGACTCAAGTTTTTTCCGGTATATAGAACAAAGTCAGAGATAAGATACTGTTGTAAAGGAACCTCCGAAAGGGGGGGGGAATGATTAAACCCTTTTTTTCCAAATTTTCTCTAGAGGGCGTAAGAATGGGGGGAAATTTTTTAATTTTTAGTGGGGGCCCCGGGCTTTTTAAACCCAAGGGGCTTAAAAATTACTAAAATTGTCAAAACCCCCAATAAGAACCAGGTTAAAGGAAATTTTGTTGGGAAAAATTTTAGATTTTAAGGAAACAAAGGTAAAAGTCGGGTTTTCTAACCAAAGGTTTTAAGCGGGGCTTTTTGGTTTGGGTATTAAAAAAGAGGACGGGAACAAATAATATTTTTCTGGGTTTAGGGGAAAAAAGGTGGAAAAAGAGGTTTAAAATTTTTGGGATTTTTAAAAAGGAAAAAATTGTCTTTTAAAATAATTTTTTCCTCTTTTATCCAGGAAGGCCTTTAATTTCCCTAATTTTTTTTTTTATGTTCAAAGAAAAAATTTTTGTTACAGCCTATAAAAGGGTTGGAACCCTCCGCCTAAGGAAATAAGTTCCCGGGGTTATATTGGGGTTTTTTAAAGGGTTCAAGGGTAAAAAGGGAAACGGGAAACAAACAATCAGGGGAGGAACGGTTTTTACCTCTTCCCTATTTTTGGTTCTTAAATTAATTTTTCCCCTTAAAAAATGGAAATAAAAAACCGTTGGCGAAACGTTTTTTTAAAATAAAGTTTTTTAAACCCACAAAAAAAAGGTTGCCAAATTTCCCTAATTATTTTATTAAATTTGGTGGATTTTGAAAACATTATTTTTTACAAAAACCCCTTTTTGGGACATGCAAACCCTTTTTGGGTTTACTTTTTTTCCCTTTTCCCCTAAATTTTGGGGCACGGAACATTTCCCAAAAAATTGGCCAAAGGCCGGGACCTTTGTTTTTTAAAATTTTCCTTTGGGCCAAACGGTTTAAAATTAAACCCGGCTTCCCGTGTAGGGGTATTTTTTCAAAATTTGGGGATTAAACCCCATCCCCCAAAATTTTTTCCTTAATCCAAAAGTAGGAAATTTGGGTTTAAAAATAATGGGTTTTTCTTTGGGCCCCAAAAATTAAAATTCTTTTTTTTTTAATTATTTTCCCCCCTTTTTCCCACAGGGGGCACTAAAATTTCCCGGGGGAATTAAATTTTGGGGAAACCAGAAAAGAAAAATTTAATGAAAATATTCCAGTGTTTGTTGGGTTGAAGCGGGGGGGGAATAGGGGGGGGACTGGGGGGAAAAATTAAGGTTTCCCGGGTCCTGGATGGGGTTTTTTCAAGGGGGTTTTTAAAAAAGGAATGAAAATGGGGAAAAAGTTTTGTGAACCTTTACAAAAATTTTTTTTAAATTTTAAATCTCTTAAAAACAGGTTTTAGTTGTTTGAAAAGGGGAAAGAGGGCCCTTAATGAAATTTCCCTTTTTTTTAAAACGGGGGGAAAAAGTCGTTCCCGGGCAAAATTACCCCCCAAAAAGCCTAACCTAAAATTGTGGGGCAAGTTGCTAAAAGTAAAAAAAAATTTTTTTTAAAGCTGGGGGGGGTTTTTATGAACCCCATCTCGTGTCCCTTAGTCATTTGGTGACGGTACTTAGTTTTGTAAAGACCTGTTTGTGTGCCCCTTTTTAAATTTGGGGAACCAGGGTTCCCCTCTCTTGAGCAGCTTTACCAGCGCTGAGAGAAGAACTCAGAGTTGCTAAACGGGAGATACGGCGTTTAAACGGAGGGAGAAAAGGGGATTCGTAGTAACCCTTTCCTTTTTGTGAGCCCCCCGGGTTTAAAAGGGGGGGAGTTGGTCAGGGGCCCGGGGCAACTTTGGAACCAAGTGAAGTTTAAAGAAAAGGGTTTTGGGAGAGGCAGAAACAACGAAAAACCCCAGAAAAACTGCCTTGGAAAATTCCCAATAAATTCTGGTGCTACCTGCCCGAATGTGAGTGTTTTTTCTGGGAATGCCCAAGGCCCCCAAAGGAAACCCATTGGCGGGACGTGAGTGGACATCCCTAGCCCCCCAAAAAAAAAGACCATCGAGAACGTCTTGAGGGAATTCTACAAGTGGTGAAATTTGTTTCCGTGTGGAGAATCCCCCAAAGATATGGGGGTGTTCCCCCACCTACCCTGGGTTTGGGGACTTTTTTCCCTTTCATCTTTGTACATAGTTTTTTGTCTTCAATTTTATGTCCTGGAATTTGTTTTTTTTTTAAGCCACTGGATGGCGAAACGTTTTAAAATAAAGATACCCAGATGTTGCACTGTGTTTTAAATCTATTTTGTCTTTTTATATACCATTCGTACAAAACTTGTCGCCCTGCAACATCATGGAATTTTTAATTCTGGGGGGAATGAAACATAACCTTCACCATTTAGAAAAACTAAAAAACAAACCCATCTCTTTGGGAAGGACCTATTTCCCACGGGGGAAAATCCCCCTTTACCATTGAATTTGCCCTCGTCTGCTTCCCCTGACGTTACTATTTTAACCCGCCGGGATTCTTTTTTTGCTTCGGAATCTCCACGACTAGGGTTTGCTGTTCGCACCTACCCTAGGTTGAGGGATGATTCCCCTCATCTTCTTTTTACTTTGTTCTACTGTTTCAAGTTATGCCCTAGAATTTGTATTGAAAAAAGCCATGGAGGGAAAAAACCCGTTTACAATAAAGTTCCCCAGAATTTTGCCATGTGTTTTTAATTTCCTTTCTTGTCGGTATTTTTATACCATTCGTACAAAAAACGTAGATGTTAGGGAAACTTCGGGAAGTTTTAAAACCAAACTCAAATTCCCTTGGTCAGAAAAGGGGGAGATGAAAATTTTCAATGTAGTTTTTAAATGCGGTTCTGAAGCTTGGGAGTCCCCATAACCCTGTACTTTTAGGAAAAAGATGTGGAATTACCCATACAGATTGCAAAAAGGAAATTTGGGGGGGTTATGGTGAGCAGAAACCCTTTAAAAACCAAGACAGCAATGAGCATATGCTGCAAAATTTTGGTCTAAATTTCAATTGTGGGTTTTTTAAAACCCCTTTCTCAAAAGGGACAGCATGCCTAAGCGAAAGTAAAAAGGGAAAAATAGATTACTGGGATTTATATAAAGAAGTGAAAGAAAACAGAAGTCCGAGGTATACTGCAGCTTTAACATATTAGTAAGGCCTCCCCTCGATTATGCAGCTCGTTCTGGTCCCCGTATTACAAAATGGACAAAAATTTTCGTTAAAAAAATTTCAGGTGGGAGGGACAAAATTTTAAATACTTACCCTTTTTAGAAATTTCCTTATGAAGAAAGATGAAGATCTTAAGTTACTTTCCCTTTGTTAGCGAAAAAAATGAGGGGAGACCTGATCGAAGTGTATAAGGGGAAAAGATAGGTTTTAAATTTAAAGGGGGGGGATTTTTTAAAAAGGTTTGGGGGATGCCCTTCCAAGGGGAAAACCCGCAGTAATGGTTTTAAAAATTAGTAATTTTAAGTTTTTAGAAAGGGAAATGGGAAAAGTTTGGGTTTTGGGAAAAATGGGGTATTTGATGAGGGGAAACCCGTCTACCTGGTTGGGTTATTGAGGTGGGACTTTTTTTTAGTTTCAAATTTAGGTTGGAAAAGGGTTCATGAGGGGGGAGGGGTGGTTTTTTAAAGTGGGTTGCACTCGGGAGTTTAAATTTTTGGGGTGGCATTAAAAAATTGGGGTTTGGGGGGCAAATTTTTGTTGTGGGTGAATTGAAAAGGAAATTCCCTAGTAGGGGCCCAGCGGCCCCCTCGGGTGTTCCTCCTTTCTTATGTTCTTATGAAAAAAAAAGTGGAATTTTTGGGCCCGGAAACGGGGAGCATAACCATCTGATCGGTTTCCCACTTTTTTTCACCCCTGGTTTTTGTATCCTGAACATAAGCTCTTTGCTGCTTCTGAGTGCTATAAGTTACAGTTATTTGTAAAATTTAATAAATAAAAAAAAATTTCGTTGATTGGGGTTCCAAATTTTATCGACGAAGCATTCCATAAGATGGAATTTTATCTTTACAAGTATTGACCCAAATTTGGGAAAAATTTTAAATTTTACTGAAAGAGTTAAAAAAAAAAATGCATTGTTGGATTTGGGTCAATTACTAGAAAATGCCCTTTTTTATTGGCTGAATTTTTTAGATCTAAGTTTGTTCTCACTTTTGGTGTGCGAATTTAAATTTGTTAAATTTGTTAAAAAAATTTTTCCCCTGTAAAAAGCTAATGAATGACTCACCTGGTCCCGTTTTTAGAAGAATTTTTTAGACTAATTTTATCAAATTGAAATTTTTTAAACAAATCAGTTCTTACAGGATTGTGGGAAATTTAAAAAGAATGTTTAAATTTACAAAAGTAAAAATTTGGAAAAAAAAAAAGGGGGGTTTTTTGGTTTAAATTAAACTTTAAAAAAGAGGGAAATTTTTCCAAGGTTTTAAATTAAACAAAACATTTTTGTTTAATGTGTCTTGTGAAGAATTTAAAGGCAATATTTGCCCCGGTGGTGCACTATTTCCGCTTTATAATGTGTCTTGTGTAAAATTGATTGTAATATTTGCAGAGTGGTGCCCCCCATAACCCCAGCATATATAAAAGTGTCTTGTGCAAGATTAATGGCAATTTAAAAAAATTTTAAAAAGGGTTTAAAAAACCGACAGATTGTTCCGTTGTCTGAAACAATATGAAGGGTTTAAGTGACAGAATGGGGCTTTATATAGTGCCCGGAGGTGAGCCCTAGGTTGCTTTGGGAGGGCAGGCCCCTTTAAAAACCCGCCGTTCTCACTAGTAGAGGTTGTCGAAGTTTATGGTCGTAACCCAAAATACCCCTTTTGGTTTCCCGTGTCTGACAGAAAGAAAAAGTGAGAAAAGGCCTTTGTGAGAACGGTGGGTTTTTTAGTGGGACCCTGCCCTCCCAAAGAAAACCCACGGTTTAATTCCTGGCACTATATTAAAAAACCACCCTTCTGGGCACTTAAAATTCATATTGTGTAAAACAAAAGGAACAATGCTCTTCTCCCGATGAGGGACCCGACCCCCCCAAAAATTTAAGGGTTTAGGATGATTAAAATTTGTCTTCAAGTATCTTTGCTTCTATCGACTTTTCTGTCTCGATGAAAAAAGCCTACCCGTGTAGGCGAAACGTTTCGAAAAAAAAAAATACCTAACCTGTGCATATGTGTCTTTTTCCTAACTTTTAAGGCAATTTTGCACGAAATGGTGCACCCATACAAAAGCAATATAATGTGTCTTTGTGTAAGATTGTTTTTATATTTGCACGAGTGGTGCATATACACAGCAAAATAATGTGTTTGGTTTAAAATTGATAGTAATATTTCCGAGTTTGGGGCACTATACACAGCATATATAAAGGTCGTGTAAGATTTTAGTTCCCCCTCCACTCCAAAAAACATCATCGTAAGACACAGTCGCTCCCCCACCTCAAGAAGTGTTCCTTTGGGTTTCCCCCTTGGGGGGGGGGAAAATTATTTAAACATCTTACCAGCGCCTGCTTACTCCTTTTAGAGCTTGCAAACCCCTTTTAAGGGTCAAAACCCCAAAAGTGGAGTAATTAAAAGACTTACTAAAATTGCCCTTGCTGCCCTTGTAAAGGGCTTGCCCACAGGTTAAATTTACAGCATCAACTCGGGCGAAAGACTCATTCATGTGTCTGTACCGGGCGTTTTTTGAAGCCACAAAATGATCGCCGACCCCTTCATGAAAACCCCCAGAGGGCCACAGTTCACCATCTCCCCTTTTACCTTTTTTGCGTTTCAAGAAAAGGGATAAAATACCAATAGAAAATTTAAAACACTTTTGCAACATCAGGATATCTTTATTGTAGACGTTTCGCCATCCGTGGCTTTATCAATACAGATTTAGGGGCTAATAGGAAGGGGAAAGTAGAACTATATACAAAAGATGGGGAGGTAATTTTGTTTCCCCCGGCCCCTTGGGGGTTTGTGTTCACAGCATCGTGGTGGAGGAGGGAAACTGGAGCCAAAACAAGAAGACTGGCGTTTATATAAAGGGGTCAGTGGGAAGGGGCGGGCAGGGGAGAACCGGGGGCAGTCCTGGTGGGCGGGATTCCCCCCGTGGAAGTTGGTCCTTCCCAAAGAGATAAAAACATAAGGGAAAATAAAAAAAAGAAGGAAAACTGCAGAAAGGGCCCCCATGGGCCCCTGGAGGCGGGCCAAGTCTCCCCAACCCGGTTAAGCCCAAACACCCAACCTAGAGGCAGGTCAAATTTACTTTTAAAGGGAAGGGGGCACGGCAACCGACCCGGTAGCACAAAACTAAACAGGTTTAAAATCACACCCACCCCATCCCCCAAAGTATTTATCCAACCCATTTTTTAAAAATACAAAAATTTTTTAGCCCCATAACGGTACTTGGGAGGGTTTTTTTTCCCCTCATCCCACAAATCTATTTTCCCAAACGGACTTTCCCATATCCTTCCTGAATTTTGAATTTTTTTCCCAAATTAAAACCAAAGCTCCGGGGTCCCCGTCTTGGTAGATATTTTCAGCACAATTTTTTTCATCCCCTTTTTTTTTTTCCCGTCTTCATTTTTACACCTCAATCTTTTCCCCCCCAATTTTACGTTTTTTCTGAGAGTGCAGGGTTTTAGGGCCCCTTTGTTATCCTCATAGGGAAGGGGTTTTTGATACATGGGGGTCAACTTTGTCACCTCCTTTGTACATTTTCCAGAGAATTTATATCCATTTTGTAAAACGGGGACCAAAACTGTGCAGCATAATCTAAATGAGGCCTAACCAAGGATTTTATAGAGTTGAAGAAAACCTGAGGATCCTATTATTTATGCTTCTTGATATGAAGCCAAGGATTCTATTAGCTTTATTGCGAACACTTATGCACTGTTGTCTTGGTTTCAGATTACTGCTAACCAGAACTCCTAAATCTTTTTCGCAATCCGTAATATTAAGATCTACATTATTTAGTTTATATGGGCATGGTTTTTGTCCTGTCCAACATTTAGAACTTTGCATTTGTCTATTTTAAAACTGCATCTGCCACTTCTCCGACCACTGCATCAGTCTATTCAAATTTTCCCTGGAGTGTCGAATGTCCTCGTCAGAATGAATTCGACGGCCTATTTTGGTGTCATCGGCAAACTTGCCGATGTCGCTCTTTATGCCCTCATCTATGTCGTTTATGTAGATTGTGAACAGCAGGGGGCCCAACACTGACCCTGTGGAACACCGCTCGTGACACTTCCCACTTGATTTCTCCCCCATTTATGCAAACTCTCTGTGCCTATTTGTCAACCATCCCTCTATCCAGGAAAAAATTTTCCTCCTATTCCATGTGCTTTAATTTTCCTCAAAGTCTCTGATGTGGGACCCTGCAAAAGCCTTACTGAAGTCCATATACACAATATCATATTCATTACCATGATCTCCCTCCTCAAATACCTTAGTGAAAAAAAATTAATAAATTCGTAAGGCAGGAACGCCCCTTTGTAAAACCATGCTGAGATTCGTTTTATTAATTTATGCTTTTCAAGGTGGCTACGAACTGCCTCGGCAATTATTGATTCCATAAAATTTTCCCACTATGGAGGTCAGGCTTATTGGTCTATAATTCGAAGCTAAGGACCTGTCACCTGTTTTGAAAATAGGTATCACATTTGCAATTTTCCACTTATCTGGCACCATGCCAGTTTGTAGTGATATGTTGAAAAGATTAGCCAAAGGTGTGCTAAGCTCCTCTTTACATTCCTTTAGAACCCTTGCATACAGTTCATCAGGGCCTGGGGATTTGTTAGGTTTTAATTTATCTATTTGCCTAAGGACCATGTCACTTGTGACCCTAATAGTGCACAGATGGGTTAGTTGCAGCAGCCGTGAAGAAGGTCTTGTAGATGTCCTCTGAACCAAGATTCCATGATGTTGCAGTGTCTGACAAGTTGTGCAAGAAAGGTATAAAATACCGACAATATGAAAGTTAAGACACATGTGCAACATCAGGATATCTTTATTGTAGACGTTTTGCCATCCAGTGGCTTTATCAATACAGATTCTAGGACATAATAGGAAGACAGTAGAACTATATTCAAAATATGAGGTAATCAGTCCCTCGGCCTTGGGATGATTACCTCATTTTTTTGTATATAGTTCTACCCGTCTTCCTATTATGTCCTAAATCTGTATTGATAAAGCCACTGGATGGCGAAACGTCTACAAATAAAGATATCCTGATGTTGCACATGTGTCTTAACTTTCATATTGTCGGTATTTTATACCTTTTTTGCCAAATTGTCAGACACTGCAACATCTGGAATCTTGGTTCGAGGGAAAAAAACCTTTTTAG
>NW_026470834.1:10000-11994 GCF_026875155.1 Cherax quadricarinatus | reverse complement strand
GTACCCCGGGTACTTGTGCTATTGAGTTGAAACCCAGGTACTTGGTTTTTTTAGTTGTACACCGGGTACTTGTGTATAAGTTTTCACCATGGTACTTGTGTAGTGAGTTGTACATCCATGGTACTTGTTGCTAGTGAGTTGTACACCAGGGTTTACTTTGCTATTGGGTTGTACACCATGGACTTGTGCTATGAGTTTTTACACCATGGTTTTTGTGCTAGTGAGTTGTACCCCAATGGTACTTGTGCTAGTGAGTTGTACACCTTGGTACTTGTGCTTGTGAGTTGTACACCATGGTCATGTGCTAGTGAGTTGTACACCATGGTACTTGTGCTAGTGAGTTGTACACCATGGTACTTGTGCTAGTGAGTTGTACACCATGGTACTTGTGCTAGTTGAGTTGTACACCATGGTACTTTGCTATTGAGTTGTACACCATGGTACTGTGCTAGTGAGTTGTACACCATGGTACTTGTGCTAGTGAGTTGTACACCATGGTACTTGTGCTAGTGAGTTGTACACCATGGTACTTGTGCTTGTTGTTTACACATGGTACTTGTAGCTATTTAGTTGTACACATGGTACTTTGCTATTGTATGTAACCAGGACTGTCTTTAGTTGTAACAATTTATGAATAGTAAAATGCATTTAGTTGTACACCATGGTACTTGGCGGTTTTTGAGGTTGTGAAGCTACTCAACCTGTAACAACTCAGACAGTATTAACAAGGTGGCTCCTCCTCAGGAAAATTTGATAGAAAAGATGAATAATTCACAAGATAAACACTTTATTATTTATTAATGCAAAGATAAAACATTAAAAAATGAAGGTGTATCCTACTTGAAAGAAAAATATAGAAATTGTAGCCGTTGATGATGATGTGGGGGGGGGGGGTCACAAGTGTTGGTGACAACCCAACGACTAGTTCTTCACAGAGTCTATAGCCTTGAATAGTCAGTCCAGATGACAGGAACGCAGGTTCTTTACCACTACAAAGATGAGGTGTTGTCTGCTGTCGCCTACAGTTAATCAGGTAGGTAGATCCAAAAAGTGACGTCTCCGGACTTTTGCAAAAGTCCTTCTCCTTCAACACTTCTCGTTGGTTGGCAGGTGACCCGATCTGTCATTCCAAGCTGGAAAGAGAGACAGGTTACCCACTGCTTAAGAAATCACTCTCCATGATAAGTACAATACCTAAAAGACGTGGTGATTATCAAAACATCTAATATGGAGATCAAGGCTGAAAGGACTAAGTTTATTATTGGTCAAAAGTGAAGCTTTCAACCAATAAGTCCACTAGAATAGGAGAAGGCTTTTACTTACAGTTGTGCTGGGAGCTGTGAGTCGAGTGATTGCTGTTTGGCCGGAGCCCCACACGTCACCTTTCGGGGTGGGGAGAAAGGAGGGGATAGCGGGAGCTAGACTGACCCTACCTTAACAAGCAGCCGGTAATCAAACTATCGTTACCATATACTCGCTCGCTACTCCTGTCTGTTGAACTTTTCCCTCACACTCCCCCATACCAAGACTTGTAATCAAGGAGTATAAGAAGAATAGGCGAGGAAAAAGTTCTAAAATGTGGAAGTCGCATAAGGCAACAAATCTTCTACTGACTGTCACGACTTAACCAGTCAGAGAAATAATTGGATGAACCATTGATATACACAATATGGAACTTAAAAGTTTGGAGCGCCAATGTCCACCTTAAGAGGCGACTGTTGGTTCCCTTAAAAGTTTCTAGGTATATCAAAGGTTTGTGATCCGTTTCTAAAATAAATTCTTTTCCTAGTAAATAAAATTTAAGTTTGGAGATACCCCACACAAGGTCCAAAACAATTCCTTTTCTATGGTGGAGCATCTCGTTTCTGCAGGAAGAAGATTTAGATTTAATAAATATACAGGAACTAGGAATGTGTATTTTGTGCAGTAAGCACCTGACACCTATTACAAGAGTTATTTATACTTCTTTGTAACCTGAGAGTACATGCTTGGCA
>NW_026470834.1:0-5000 GCF_026875155.1 Cherax quadricarinatus | reverse complement strand
CATTGTGTTTCATGCAAACTTAGAAATGTTAAAAAAGAAATGCGCTTCGGAAGAATATTCGCCTACAGGATTATATTTATTTTTGGTAGCTTCATTAAATGTTGAAATTAAATTTCTGGTCAGAAGAATGAAGATTATCAAATGAAAAAAATGTAGGTAAGCGAAAAAAATAATTGTGTATGAAATCTAAAATGTTAGGTGGTTTTACAATGTATAATTACCTTATAATCAACTTCATATTTTTTTAATTATTTCTACCTTTCTTCCGTACCTTCTTTGATTAGGATTGCTTTTCTTCATTTATTGAAGGAAAGAAGTTACGGGAAAATTGAGTGATAATGAAGCATTAACTGAGAAAACCCAGGAGAGGCAAATTTGGTGTATGATCACTCACACTTACCTTTTTATTTTAAACTATTGTGAAACAGTATAATTTGTGTTTCATTGTCCATCTTCTAATCATGAAGAATAAAATTCAGTGTAGAATATTACATGAGAATTAAACACGTGTGTGTGCATCCATGTGCGCGCATTTATACCCGCCTATTTGTGGTTGCAGGGGTCGATTAATAGCACTTGGCCCCGCCTCTTCACTGATCGCTACTAGGTCCTCTCTCCCTGCTCCATGAGCTTTGTCATACCTCGTCTTAAAACTATGTATTCTTCTTGCCTCCACTACGTCATTTCCCTGACTATTCCACTTCCTGGCAACTAAGATTGAAGAAATACTTCCTAACATCCCTGTCTCATCTGAATCTTCAACTTCCAATTGTAACTCCTTGTTTCTGTGTCCCATCTCTGGAACATCCTCTGTATCCACCTTGTCAATTCCTAGCAGTATTTTATATGTCGTTATCATGTCTCCCCTAACCCTCCTGTCCTCCAGTGTCGTCAGGCCGATTTCCCTGAACCTTTCTTCGTAGGATATTCCCGTAGCTCTAGGACTAGTCTTGTTGTAAACCTTTGCACTATCTCTAATTTCTTGACGTGCTTGACAAGGTTTAGGTTACAAACTGGTGCTGCATACTCTAATATGGGCCTGACGTACATGGTGTACAAAGTCCTGAACAATTCCTCACTGAGGTATCGGAACGCTATTCTCAGGTTTGTCAGGCGCCCATATATTGCAGCAGCTATCTGGTTGACGTGCGCCTCAGAAGATGTGCTTGGTATTATACTCACCCTAAGATCCTTTTCCTTTAGTGAGGTTTGCAGTCTTTGGCCATCTAGCCTAAACTCTCTGCGGTCTTCACTGCCCTTCCCCGATCTTCATGACTGTATTTGGCGGGTTAAATTCGAGGAACCAGTTGGTGAAGCAGGCTTGCAGCATATCCAGGTCCTCATCAGATTTAATTCTCCTCATTAACTTGACATCATCTGCAGGCAGGGACACATTTAGTCTATCCTTTCCGTCACGTCATTCACACATACTGATTGACCCCCTGTGGAATCCCGCTCGTCACAGGCGCCCACTCTGACACCGTACTATGACTCGTTACCTCCTTGTCAGGTATTCTTTGATCCATTGTAGTGCCTTTCCTGTTATATGTGCCTGTTCCTCTAGCTTTTACACTAATCTCTTGTGAGGAACTGTGTCGAAGGCGTTCTTGCAGTCCAAAAAGATGCAATTTACCCACCCCTCTCTTTTGTGTCTAACTTCAGTGACACAGGATTTCCCTTCCTTGAAACCGTGCTGGTTGTCGTTTATAACTGTTCAGTTCTAGGTGCTCTACCACTCTCCTGACAATCTTCTCCATGACTTTGCATTCTATACACGTCAGTGACAGGTTTGTAGTTTAATGCCTCATGTATGTATTTCCTAAAAAAAATGGGATGTACATTTGCCGTCTTCCATACTTGAGGTAGTTGTTCAGTTTCAATAGATGTGTTGAAGATTGTTAGTGGCACACATAGCGTCTCTACTCCCTCTTTAGGGACCTAGAGAGAGATGTCTGGTCCCACCGCATTTGAGGTATCTAGTTCACTTAGCAGCGTCTTCACCTCGTCCTCGGTTGTGTGTATATCATCGAGCACTTGTTAGTGCTGGACGGGAGTTAGTGCTGACTTCCCGGAGTCCATCCTGTCTCCACTGTAAATACTTTTTTAAATCTCATGTTGAACTCCTCACATACTTCTTGGTCGTTTCTTGTGAGCTACCTACCTTCTTTCCTCAACCAGATTACCTGGTGTGTAGATGTGTGTAGGTGTGTGAAGGTGTGTGTGTGAAGGTGTATACGTGTGAAGGTGTATGTGTGTGAAGGTTGTGTGTATGTGAAGATTGTGTGTGTGCGAAGGTTGTGTGTGCGCGAAGGTTGTGTGTGTGTGAAGGTTGTGTGTGCGTGTGAAGGTTGTGTGTGTGTGTGTGTGTGTGAAGGTTGTGTGTGTGTGAAGGTTGTGTGTGTGTGAAGGTTGTGCGTGTGTGTGTGAAGGTTGTGTGTGTGTGTGAAGGTTGTATGTGTGTGAAGGTTGTGTGTGTGTGTGTGTGTGAAGGTTGTGTGTGTGTGTGTGAAGGTTGTGTGTGTGCGAAGGTGTGTGTGTGTGAAGGTTGTGTGTGTGCGAAGGTTTGTGTGTTTGGGAAGGTTGTGTGCTTGGGAAGGTTGTGTGTTTGGGAAGGTTGTGTGTGTGTGTGTGAGTGTGTGTGAAGATTGTGTGTGTGTGGTGTGAAGGTTGTGTGTGTGTGTGAGTGTGTGTGGAAGGTTGTGTGTGTGTGGTGTGAAGGTTGTGCGTGTGTGGGTGAAGATTGTGTGTGTGTGAAGGTGTATGTGTGTGTGTAGGTGTGTGTGTGAGGGTGTGTGTGTGTGTGAAGGTTGTGTGTGTGTGTGAAGGCTGTGTGTGTTGAAGGTTGTGTGTGTGTGAAGGCTGTGTGTGCGTGAAGGTTGTGTGTGTGCGAAGGTTGGTGTGTGCGAAGGTTGTGTGTGTGCGAAGGTTGTGTTTGTGCGAAGGTTGTGTGTGTGCGAAGGTTGTGTGTGTGTGTGTGAAGGTTGTGTGTGTGTGAAGGTTGTGTGTGTGTGGAGGTTTGTGTGTGTGTGAGGTTGTGTGTGTGCGAAGGTTGTGTGTGTGTGCGAAGGTTGTGTGTATTGTGCTAAGGTTGTGTGTGTGAGAAGGTTGTGTGTGTGCAAAGGTTGTGTGTTTGGGAAGGTTGTGTTTGTGTGTGAAGGTTGTGTGTGTGTGTGTGTGTGTGTGTACTCACCTATTTGTACTCACCTATTTGTGGTTGCAGGGGTCGAGTCATAGCTCCTGGCCCCGCCTCTTCACTGATTGCTACTAGGTCCTCTCTCTCCCTGCTCCATGAGATTTATCATACCTCGCCTTAAAACTATGTATGGTTCCCGCCTCCACTACTTCACTTTCTAGACTATTCCACGACTTGACTACTCTATGACTGAAGAAATACTTCCTAACATCCCTTTGATTCATCTGAGTCTTCAACTTCCAATTGTGACCTCTTGTGTATGTGTCCCATCTCTGAACATCCTGTCTTTGTCCACCGTGTCTTATTCTGCGCAGTATTTATATGTCGTTATCATGTCTCCCCTGACCCTCCTGGCCTCCAGTGTCGTCAGGCCGATTTCCCTCAACCTTTTCGCGTACGACAACCCCGTAGCTCTGGACTAGTCTTGTTGCAAACCTTTGCACTTTCTCTAATTTCTTGACGTGCTTGACTAGGTGTGGATCCAAACTGGTGCTGCATACTCCAGTATGGGCCTGACGTAAATGGTATACAGTGTCTTGAACGACTCCTTATTGAGGTATCGGAACGCTATCCGTAGGTTTGCCAGGCGCCCGTATGCTGCAGCAGTTATCTGATTTATGTGCGCCTCAGGAGATATGCTCGGTGTTAACTCACCCCCAGATCTTTTTCCTTGAGTGAGGTTTGCAGTCTTTGGCCATCTAAACTATATTGTGTCTGTGGTCTTCTTTGCCCTTCCCCAATCTCATGACTTGCATTTGGCAGGGTTAAACTCAAGGAGCCAGTTTCTGGACCAGGCTTGTAGCCTGTCCAGGTCTCTTTGTAGTCCTGCCTGATCCTCATCCGATTTGATTCTTCTCATTAACTTCACATCATCTGCAAACAAGGACACTTATGAGTCTATCCCTTCCGTTATGTCGTTCACATATACCAAGAACAGCACAGGTCCTAGGACTGACCCCTGTGGAACCCCGCTTGTCACAAGCGCCCACTCTGACACCTCGTCACGTACCATGACTCGTTGTTGCCTCCCTGTCAGGTATTCTCTGATCCATTGCAGTGCCTTTCCTGTTATGTGTGCCTGATCTAGCTTTTTCAGTAACCTCTTGTGAGGAACTGTGTCGAAGGCCTTTTTGCAGTCCAAAAAATGCAGTCGATCCACCCCTCTCTCTCTTGTCTTATATTACAACCTAGGATTTCAAAGGGCCTGTTATCCCAGGTGTAATGGGAGCAAATAAACACAGCAGAAAAAGTTTAGACTTATATTATCCTTCACCAATTATAACAGCAATATGTACACTATGTACAGTGATAAATATAGTGCACTCCACGGTAAGCAAGGCAGAAATAGAAGCCACAAGATAGCAGACCGTGCTTCAACCAGCTCTAGAATGGGAATGACAAGGGCAGACAGGAGAGCGGTATCCACATAACCTCTGCGATTGTCAATCCCCACCTTCTTATTGGCTAGAACCTGTCACTAGTTGAACGATGGGGCCCCATCATCAACTCTTAGCAACCTGGTTCGCTGGTTGGGGGAGATAGCCTGTAAATGAGGGTGTGTCCATGCGCCGAATAAAGGTTACGTACTCTTTGCATGCCACACCCCCACCCCCGAGAAGGCTCAGGATTAGGCTGCCACCTCCCAGTGTAACCGTGCCGCCATGGCACCAAATAATGGGACCGCCTATCCTCTCCACCATCCAACTCTTAGATAGAGCTCAGCTTTCCTAGTGACCAAAAGCCAAACCCTAAACTCAGAGTGAGACAGCAGTCAGATAGGCCAACATAGGTCCAAGATAAAAACCGG
>NW_026470833.1:0-89884 GCF_026875155.1 Cherax quadricarinatus | reverse complement strand
GCCTGATCAACCAGGCTGTTGCTGCTGGCTGCACGCAAACCAACGTACGAGCCACAGCCCGGCTGATCAGGAACTGACTTTAGTTGCTTGTCCAGTGCCAGCTTGAAGACTGCCAGGGGTCTGTTGGTAATCCCCCTTATGTGTGCTGGGAGGCAGTTGAACAGTCTCGGGCCCCTGACACTTATTGTATGGTCTCTTAACGTGCTAGTGACACCCCTGCTTTTCATTGGGGGGATGGTGCATCGTCTGCCAAGTCTTTTGCTTTCGTAGTGAGTGATTTTCGTGTGCAAGTTTGGTACTAGTCCCTCTAGGATTTTCCAGGTGTATATAATCATGTATCTCTCCCTCCTGCGTTCCAGGGAATACAGGTTTAGAAACCTCAAGCGCTCCCAGTAATTGAGGTGTTTTATCTCCGTTATGCGCGCCGTGAAAGTTCTCTGTACATTTTCTAGGTCGGCAATTTCACCTGCCTTGAAAGGTGCTGTTAGAGTGCAGCAATATTCCAGCCTAGATAGAACAAGTGACCTGAAGAGTGTCATCATGGGCTTGGCCTCCCTAGTTTTGAAGGTTCTCATTATCCATCCTGTCATTTTTCTAGCAGATGCGATTGATACAATGTTATGGTCCTTGAAGGTGAGATCCTCCGACATAATCACTCCTAGGTCTTTGACGTTGGTGTTTCGCTCTATTTTGTGGCCAGAATTTGTTTTGTACTCTGATGAAGATTTAATTTCCTCATGTTTACCATATCTGAGTAATTGAAATTTCTCATCGTTGAACTTCATATTGTTTTCTGCAGCCCACTGAAAGATTTGGTTGATGTCCGCCTGGAGCCTTTCAGTGTCTGCAATGGAAGACACTGTCATGCAGATTCGGGTGTCATCTGCAAAGGAAGACACGGTGCTGTGGCTGACATCCTTGTCTATGTCGGATATGAGGATGAGGAACAAGATGGGAGCTAGTACTGTGCCTTGTGGGACAGAGCTTTTCACCGTAGCTGCCTCGGACTTTACTCTGTTGACGACTACTCTCTGTGTTCTGTTAGTGAGGAAATTATAGATCCATCGACCGACTTTTCCTGTTATTCCTTTAGCGCGCATTTTGTGCGCTATTACGCCATGGTCACACTTGTCGAAGGCTTTTGCAAAGTCTGTATATATTACATCTGCATTCTTTTTGTCTTCTAGTGCATTTAGGACCTTGTCGTAGTGATCCAGTAGTTGAGACAGACAGGAGCGACCTGTTCTAAACCATGTTGCCCTGGGTTGTGTAACTGATGGGTTTCTAGATGGGTGGTGATCTTGCTTCTTAGGACCCTTTCAAAGATTTTTATGATATGGGATGTTAGTGCTATTGGTCTGTAGTTCTTTGCTGTTGCTTTACTGCCCCCTTTGTGGAGTGGGGCTATGTCTGTTGTTTTTAGTAACTGAGGGACGACCCCCGTGTCCATGCTCCCTCTCCATAGGATGGAAAAGGCTCGTGATAGGGGCTTTCTTGCAGTTCTTGATGAACACAGAGTTCCATGAGTCTGGCCCTGGGGCAGAGTGCATGGGCATGTCATTTATCGCCTGTTCGAAGTCATTTGGCGTCAGGATAACATCGGATAGGCTTGTGTTAGTCAAATTTTGTGGCTCTCTCATAAAAAATTCATTTTGGTCTTCGACTCTCAGTCTGGTTAGCGGCTTGCTAAAAACTGAGTCATATTGGGACTTGAGTAGCTCACTCATTTCCTTGCTGTCATCTGTGTAGGACCCATCTTGTTTAAGTAGGGGCCCAATACTGGACGTTGTTCTCGATTTTGATTTGGCATAGGAGAAGAAATACTTTGGGTTTCTTTCGATTTCATTTATGGCTTTTAGTTCTTCCCGCGATTCCTGACTCCTAAAGGATTCTTTTAGCTTAAGTTCGATGCTTGCTATTTCTCTGACCAGTGTCTCCCTGCGCATTTCAGATATATTGCCCTCTTTTAAGCCGCTCTGTTTATTCTTTTCCGTCGCCTGTAAAGGGAGCGCCTGCCCTCTTTCTATTTTACATCTACTCCTCCTTTTTCTTAGAGGAATAAGCCTTGTGCATACATCGAGTGCCACCGAGTTAATCTGTTCTAGGCATAAGTTTGGGTCTGTGTTGCTTAGTATATCTTCCCAGCTTATATCGGTTAGGACTTGGTTTATTTTGGTCCCACTTTATGTTTTTGTTATTGAAGTTGAATTTGGTGAATGCCCCCTCGTGACTAGTCTCATTTTGTCGGTCTGGGGCTCCATGCATACATGTCTGAACCTCAATTATGTTGTGATCTGAGTATATTGTTTTTGATATGGTGACATTTCTTATCAGATCATCATTGTTAGTGAAGATGAGGTCTAGTGTATTCTCCAGTCTTGTAGGCTCTATTATTTGCTGGTTTAAATTGAATTTTGTGCAGAGATTTAAAAGCTCGTGTGAGTGTGAGTTTTCATCAAAAGCTGCCTCCTGGTGTTATTACTGCAACAATATTATTTGCTATATTCCTCCATTTTAAAGGTGCCTTAAGTTGAAATCCCCCAGGAGCAAGATGTTGGGTGCAGGAGCTGGAAGATTTTCCAGACAGTGGTCAATTTTTAACAGCTGTTCCTGGAATTGCTGGATGTTGCATCCGGAGGCTTGTAGACTACCACAATGACTAGGTTTTGGTTCTCGACCTTTACTGCTAAAACTTCCACTACGTCATTTGAGGCATTAAGCATTCTGTGCAAACAAGTGACTCTGCAATGAAACAGGCCAACCCCCCCCTTTTGCCTGTTCACCCCTGTCACATCTGTATAGGTTGTAACCTGGGATCCATACTTCGTTGTCCAAGTGATCCTTTATGTGGGTCTCTAGTGAAAGCCGCGAACATTGCCTTTGCCTCTGCAAGCAGTCCACGGATGAAAGGTATTTTGTTGTTTGTAGCTGGCTTTAGACCCTGTATATTTGCAAAGAAGAATGTTATCGGACGGTGGTATTGTTGGTACTGGGGGGGGATTTTTTTTCCGGCATTAGTATCTGTATCTGTTGGTTTGGAGTGAGGCCATCGACTGTGGTTCCACTCCAGGAATGACTGGATTTGGTGTACGATTTCTGCCATTTTCCTGCCAGTTTTTTTTCCTTCCTGGCACTAAAAAACCTCTCCCTCTTGAGTGGCTGTGGCTACCCAGGTTTTCCCCATGGCCTGGATGTTTTGTATCTTTTTGTCCCCTTTAGATGGTATGCCTGGCAATTTAAGTTATAGCACAGTCTTTCCTGTACTGAAGAGGTACACATTTCAGGGTAAAAAAAGCTTACAGGAAGGGAGTTTGCATTTTCCTGTTTTCATATGGGCATGCATTTTCTAGGGTGGTCATAGTTGCATGTCCCATCTGTTTTTCCAGATTTCCCATGCCAGCAGATACCAAGTGCATAGTAATGTGCACAGGCTTGGGTTTTCCCCTTGCCTTGGGTTTCTGTGACTGTATTCCCTGTTGGTGCATGTTTCCCTGTCTTACTTCTATCCTCCCTAGCACCAACAATGGGGCTCCCACCAGTTGTTTTTGGTAATTTATCCTCACTATTGCTATTGGAGTCCTCTTGTTTGCTATTTCCTGCGGTATTTCTAGTTTGCAATATTGGTTTTATCTTATCTTTGACTACACTTGTTTCCCTACTATGGCTCCTGTCCCCTATGAGATCATTTATATGTATTCCTTCCTGCGTATAATTCCCGACTACCTGGACAATATCTCCAGCTTCACCATTTCTGTCTCCCAGGACAGTATCTCCAGCTTCACCATTTCTGTCTCCCAGGACAGCACCTCCAGCTTCACCATTACTGTCTCCCAGGACAGTATCTCCAGCTTCACCATTTCTGTCTCCCAGGACAGCACCTCCAGCTTCACCATTTCTGTCTCCCAGGACAGTATCTCCAGCTTCACCATTTCTGTCTCCCAGGATGTACTGATATTATTTAAATAATTTTTACAATAATGCAGTAGTCTGCATAACAGTAAATCTTCTAGTTTTTGTGTGAATAAATTAAAATTGGAAAGCAAGCATACTATAAGAGGAGCCTGGAGACATGACTAATGAACAGAGAAAATGTTATTTTAGTACTAGGAATGGACCCAATTTTGAAATTGGCCTTCCTTGAATTTTGTATGATATTAGCAAAATTACCAATTTCTCACCACTTTATTGGATAGTTGAAATAGGTAAATGGGTACACAATTGATAGACCAAAAGGAGTTCTTGCAAAACAACTATGAGTTTGGTCGACTGGAACAATGGAATTGGGCTCAAATTGGGCGAAATTGCCGATTCATAAATATTGCCGAAACCACTAACTTCGCGAGAGCATAATTCCGTAAGTGTTTCATCAAATTTTGTGCTTTTGCTTTCATTACAATTGGGAAAAGATTCTCTATCATTTCACAAGAAAAACAATTTTTTTTTTTAAATTCATTGACAGTGAGAGAAAGTTTGTGAGCAGCAGAGATGTCAACAGTGAGAGAAAGTTTGTGAGCAGCAGAGATGTCAACAGTGAGAGAAAAGTTTGTGAGCAGCAGAGATGTCAACAGTGAGAGAAAGTTTGTGAGCAGCAGAGATGTCAACAGTGAGAGAAAGTTTGTGAGCAGCAGAGATGTCAACAGTGAGAGAAAGTTTGTGAGCAGCAGAGATGTCAACAGTGAGAGAAAGTTTGTGAGCAGCAGAGATGTCAACAGTGAAAAAAGTTTGTGAGCAGCAGAGATGTCAACAGTGAGAGAAAGTTTGTGAGCAGCAGAGATGTCAACAGTGAGAGAAAGTTTGTGAGCAGCAGAGATGTCAACAGTGAGAGAAAGTTTGTGAGCAGCAGAGATGTCAACAGTGAGAGAAAGTTTGTGAGCAGCAGAGATGTCAACAGTGAGAGAAAGTTTGTGAGCAGCAGAGGTCTCAACTGTGAAAGTGTTAATATCTTCTCTAAACTGCACCATTACTCTCACTGTTCAACTTTTAACATATTCACTGCATCATCATTCTCACTATTCAACTTTTAACACCTTCAATGCATCATCATTCTAACTATTCAACTTTTAACATCTTCACTGCACCATTACTCTCACTATTCAACTTTTAACATCTTCACTGCATCATCATTCTCACTATTCAACTTTTAACATCTTCACTGCACCATTACTCTCACTATTCAACTTTTAACATCTTCACTGCATCATCATTCTCACTATTCACTTTTAACATCTTCACTGCACCATTACTCTCACTATTCAACTTTTAACACCTTCAATGCATCATCATTCTAACTATTCAACTTTTAACATCTTCACTGCATCATCATTCTCACTATTCAACTTTTAACACCTTCAATGCATCATCATTCTAACTATTCAACTTTTAACATCTTCACTGCACCATTACTCTCACTATTCAACTTCTAACATCTTCACTGCATCATCATTCTCACTACTCAACTTTTAACATCTTCACTGCATCATCACTCAACTTTTAACAAAGCTGATAGACTGAACTTATCAACTCTAGACTCTGGGACTGAGTACCTCAAACTCCTTCTCACCTTTCACCTTTTTCTGCATTGCACTGAGGAAGCTTCTGACTGGTGACACCTTTCCAGAGTAAAGATACCCAAACGTTGTACTAGTGTTGTATTTTTCAACTTTTCATATTTTTAAAACCATTCAAAGTTTAGCACCTTCACTACACTGCATCATCATCACTTTAGCATCTTCACTACACTGTATCATTATCACTTTAGCACCTTCACTACACTGTATCATTATCACTTTAGCACCTTCACTACACTGTATCATTATCACTTTAGCACCTTCACTACACTGTATCATTATCACTTTAGCACCTTCACTACACTGTATCATTATCACTTTAGCACCATCACTACACTGCATCATTATCATCACTTTAGCACCATCACTACACTGCATCATTATCATCACTTTAGCACCATCACTACACTGCATCATTATCATCACTTTAGCACCTTCAATACAATGCATCATTATCATCAATTTATCACCTTCACTACAAGGCATCTTTATCATTCACCAGTGCATATCGCACTACTAAATACCGCACATTATGGCTTCTACCTAGAGGGAATAATGCCTTGGTGGGGGATCGAGCCTTCAATACCACATACTCTTCTAAATGAGGCACACACAAGGATGTTGTGCCTCATCACTACCTTTGTAGCTCCATGACTCTCGAATATATACATGTATATATATATATATATATATATATATATATATATATATATATTTTATATATATATATATATATATATATATATATATATATATATATATATATATATATGTATTACACCACACACACATGCTCACAGTGCTAAATGTGATAATAACTACTTTCATAATCAGTATTCCAATATGATTAAATAATGCTTATAATATATATTAGATAATGTCATGGCCTCAACTACAGCTATATTATATTAATAAAATCTTATAATGAGTATAACACAATCTGAACGAAAAATATATATGGTTGATCAACTATTAAGAAAAATGTTTGAAAACCATTGTTTAGTGTTAATTTCATGGATATCTGTGTTTGCCATACTGTTCCTGCACTTCGACTATGTGCGGGATTACCGCAAAGCTTTGAATGAAATGCAAAACTTACAGTAATATCTGTTTGAAAAATAGTATGGTGTAAAAATATGGAAGGTATCCACTTGGTATATCCAGAGGGTTCCACTGGAGCCTAAGTGTGTTAATGTATTTTATAACTTTCCAGTGCTGGGTCCCTATTATGGCATTCACTGCCTAGAGAAAGTTATTATGGATTTGGCACAGCAAGGTCAATCCACTCGAAACATTCCTCAACATCTTCTAATAATAGTAATAACATGTTTTATGCTGTCGTCGATCATCTGGCTGGTTTATAAGCAATCTCAACATCTATTTTTAGGTGTTCGTTAAACCTGTGACAGTGAATTACTTTCTGAAAGGAGACAGCTCTCCAGTGACTCTGTTATTCCAAAATAAAATAAGCAGTCAATAGCTTTCTTTTCAGAGGATACCCATGTACCCTCTGTAAAACTGATATATGACAAAAGTCTTGACTGCCTAACGTACCCACCGCTGGATGAATTTTGCCATGTGCTTAGATCCCCTTTTGTCAACTCATTATTTTCACGCTAAAAATATATGACGACAATGAGTTTGGAAAATGCAAAAAATCGACAGTACTTGACGTACTCTTGGTTTCTGATTAAGAACATTCATGAAGATGTTCGACTTTTGAGAATGTTTCGAACCCTCACCCGTCTGGTTAAAAAGATTTATTAAACAGGATGGGAATTAAGTGATGAATGGACCAACATGATTTACATAGAAGAGGAGAAGAATGACACCATATGTGTCAGTATCGTCGGCTCTCTAAAAGTCTCCACCATCTTACATTATTAAAAGGTATATTATCGTAAAGATAAGTAACAGGTTGTCCACTTAACACATAGAGCAGAAATCGATGACAGGAAAGTCGCTACCAGGGTGCAATAAATTTGTAATTTAATAAGGTAAGGTATATAGTTTATGAAACAGCCCTCAGATAAGCTAAAGCAGCTGGCAGAATAGGGGTTTGGGCCATCAGAAACACGCCCCACGCTACAAGACATATGCTATGAAATAAAAATAATGAAACGATACCTTAAATTTCATATAGGACTTAAAAAAATATTCACGTGTAAAAAACCTGAGAGAAGGTCTGGCAGCAAAAACCAAGAGTTCCCTCCTATCCACTTTCCCAGCCATTTATTCTAATAAAACTATGAATTGTATATAAAAGAAGGTTCCCCTCTAGACCCCTCATACTTATGGCATGAGTGCCAATAATTTCAACCTGAATATCCCCCGGTAATATTACATAGTCCGTTGGTCCATTATCTCTCCTCACGTACCAAATTTTTAAAGACAGTGGAGAAAATTCGAACACCAGCTAAACTGACTTTTAACAAGTTCGTCACAGAAAATGCGAGAAAAGATGATAGACTTATGTTGATGCTTTATACACTAGTTCGTCTTGTAAATAAGATTCATCTGCTACGGTGGGAAATGGTTAGCGGCTGGGAGAAAATGGTGTATGTGGAAAGAGAGATGGACAGCACCTTGTCAGTTTATGTTGTTGATGGTGCATGTGATCTGTCCAATGCACCAACAACAAATACTGCAAGTTACAATGAATAATATATGGAAATTACCCATTTTCCTAAGGAAAGGGCACACTACAGAAAGGAAGACATTTTCCCTCATGGACATAACTGGTAAGATATCAATTTTCCAGCATACTGTCCTACCCCTTAGAATAGAAAAAGAAGATAAAAACCCCCGAATTCTGTTCCATAGGTTTGTGGTCTCATACAATATACTCTCTAGCATATGGCTCGTCCCCACATTTTATTGGAGACACTCGCAGAGAGGGGGATTAATGGAAATGTAAATGAATTTGATTTATATTTCATTGCCGATGTCATAAATTACATTCAGTGTCGTCAAAATTATTGCATGAAAGATTTATACTTGTTGTGTGAACGACACTATGCTTTAGACGTTGAGGGAAAAACTTGCCTTGTGTTAAATATAGATAACACAAAGAGATATTAAGGATGGAGCACAGCAATGGCTGCCCAGCAATACAGGGACCCTGATGCTTCCCAATAATACACGTAACCTGATGATGCACAATCAATACTGGCACCTTGGTGATGCCCAGCAATACTGGCACCTTGGTGATGCCCAGCAATACTGGGACCCTGATGCTTCCCAATAATACACATAACCCGATGATGCACAATCAATACTGGAACCTTGGTGATGCCCAGCAATACTGGGACCCTGATGCTTCCCAATAATACACGTAACCCTGATGATGCATAATCAATACTGAAACCTTGGTGATACCCAGCAATACTGGGACCATGATGCTTCCCAATAATACACGTAACCTGATGATGCACAATCAATACTGAAACCTTGGTGATGCCCAGTGTTGCAACCCCTGAATGGGTTGCAATGATTATTATGTATATATATAATTATTATCTTTTCATGTAATTTTATATTGCTTATATTGCTTTATAATATTATTTGACTTAGTTATGTGGTTAGGTAGGATGTAATATATTATGTGCTCAGTTCAAGTCTTGATTGTCTAACTACTGTAGTTATTGCTTGTGGCTCGTTAGACTGCTGGCTTCTTGCTGGGCGACACCTGTCCACGGAGCTATCACGTGATCGAAGGGGGGGGGGTGTCGTCACCTCGCATGAAGTATTCAGTCTGATCTAGACTCTCTTGGTGGTTGGACAGATTGTCTGTCTCATTATTCTTGTTAGTTCTGTAGAACTCTGTTCAAAGAACATTGTATAGACAGTGATTTTCGACGTTGTACTGAGGTTGTGTGTCACATAGACACTCTGAGTAACTCAGGTCCTGAGCTGTAGCTTCTGACCTAACTTGTACTGGTATCTGTGTACTGTCACAGTCAGGGATTTTCTAATGCTGAACTTAGATTCAGTAGCATGGGAGTTTTGTGACTTTTGTGGAGGATCTGCTGATGGTCCCTACTTAGTGTCGTTATATTATCTCCTTGTTCCTGATTCTGTGTCGCAGTTGCTTGTTATATTGCTATTGGGCTTAGCATTCTTTTTATTGTCCAAGCAGACTGTTCTGATTGCCAGTTGGTCAAGAAGTTAGTTTATTCGAGGACTATGTCAGTCACTTGTTTAAGTCTAGTTGAGTCGTGAGACATAGCGAACTACTTAGAGCACTTACACACATACACACAAACTTACTTGTACATATTTGTAATATCTTATTAAATGTTAATGTACCAGATGGTACTTAAGAATTATAAATGTGATATGTGCTTTCAGGACAATAATATTGTACTCGATAGAAGTGATATTATTTTGATTACTGTGATTAATTTAATTTAATTTAATTTGATAATATACCTCTAGACTTAATAAATTTATTAAATTTTAATTTCTCTAGTTAGTAGCCTACCAGTTGTAATCCTAAAGCACTATTGAATCATATTGAATTCTAATGGATAATTTGACCAGGATACTGACTAATTGTTACGAAAACCCAGTAACAGGCTGGATGCTAGAAGGGCAGTCCTTTCTAGTATTCACTGGAGATCTCTAAGCTTTTAGAATCGCGTTTTTTGTAACACCCAGCAATACAGGGACCCTGATGCTTCCCAATAAAACTCATAACCTGATGATGCACAATCTATACTGGAACCTTGGTGATGCCCAGAAATACTGGGACCTCGATTTTCTTTTTCTGAAGGTAATAAAACAAAAAGTATGAAATTTGATGGAAAATTGACAAAATTATGCTCTCGCGAATTTTGATGTGTCAGCGATAATTACACACCGGCGATTTTGCCGACTTTGACTCAAATTTTAGGCCAATTACCTTATCCCAGTCGACCAAATTCTTAGCTATTTCACTAGTATAACTTCTATTCTATCGATTGAGCACAAGAGATTGCCAACTGAACTGTTTGAACTACAAAATAAAGTGATTGGAAATTGGTAGTTTGGCCAATTTAGTGCAAAACAGGGTCCAGAATAAACAGTTTACCTGGAGTTTACCTGGAGAGAGTTTCGGGGGTCAACGCCCCCGCGGCCCGGTCTGTGACCAGGCCTCCTGGTGGATCAGCGCCTGATCAACCAGGCTGTTGCTGCTGGCTGCACGCAAACCAACGTACGAGCCACAGCCCGGCTGATCAGGAACTGACTTTAGGTGCTTGTCCAGTGCCAGCTTGAAGACTGCCAGGGGTCTGTTGGTAATCCCCCTTATGTGTGCTGGGAGGCAGTTGAACAGTCTCGGGCCCCTGACACTTATTGTATGGTCTCTTAACGTGCTAGTGACACCCCTGCTTTTCATTGGGGGGATGGTGCATCGTCTGCCAAGTCTTTTGCTTTCGTAGTGAGTGATTTTCGTGTGCAAGTTCGGTACTAGTCCCTCTAGGATTTTCCAGGTGTATATAATCATGTATCTCTCCCTCCTGCGTTCCAGGGAATACAGGTTTAGAAACCTCAAGCGCTCCCAGTAATTGAGGTGTTTTATCTCCGTTATGCGCGCCGTGAAAGTTCTCTGTACATTTTCTAGGTCGGCAATTTCACCTGCCTTGAAAGGTGCTGTTAGAGTGCAGCAATATTCCAGCCTAGATAGAACAAGTGACCTGAAGAGTGTCATCATGGGCTTGGCCTCCCTAGTTTTGAAGGTTCTCATTATCCATCCTGTCATTTTTCTAGCAGATGCGATTGATACAATGTTATGGTCCTTGAAGGTGAGATCCTCCGACATAATCACTCCCAGGTCTTTGACGTTGGTGTTTCGCTCTATTTTGTGGCCAGAATTTGTTTTGTACTCTGATGAAGATTTAATTTCCTCATGTTTACCATATCTGAGTAATTGAAATTTCTCATCGTTGAACTTCATATTGTTTTCTGCAGCCCACTGAAAGATTTGGTTGATGTCCGCCTGGAGCCTTGCAGTGTCTGCAATGGAAGACACTGTCATGCAGATTCGGGTGTCATCTGCAAAGGAAGACACGGTGCTGTGGCTGACATCCTTGTCTATGTCGGATATGAGGATGAGGAACAAGATGGGAGCTAGTACTGTGCCTTGTGGAACAGAGCTTTTCACCGTAGCTGCCTCGGACTTTACTCTGTTGACGACTACTCTCTGTGTTCTGTTAGTGAGGAAATTATAGATCCATCGACCAACTTTTCCTGTTATTCCTTTAGCGCGCATTTTGTGCGCTATTACGCCATGGTCACACTTGTCGAAGGCTTTTGCAAAGTCTGTATATATTACATCTGCATTCTTTTTGTCTTCTAGTGCATTTAGGACCTTGTCGTAGTGATCCAGTAGTTGAGACAGACAGGAGCGACCTGTTCTAAACCCATGTTGCCCTGGGTTGTGTAACTGATGGGTTTCTAGATGGGTGGTGATCTTGCTTCTTAGGACCCTTTCAAAGAGTTTTATGATATGGGATGTTAGTGCTATTGGTCTGTAGTTCTTTGCTGTTGCTTTACTGCCCCCTTTGTGGAGTGGGGCTATGTCTGTTGTTTTTAGTAACTGAGGGACGACCCCCGTGTCCATGCTCCCTCTCCATAGGATGGAAAAGGCTCGTGATAGGGGCTTCTTGCAGTTCTTGATGAACACAGAGTTCCATGAGTCTGGCCCTGGGGCAGAGTGCATGGGCATGTCATTTATCGCCTGTTCGAAGTCATTTGGCGTCAGGATAACATCGGATAGGCTTGTGTTAATCAAATTTTGTGGCTCTCTCATAAAAAATTCATTTTGATCTTCGACTCTCAGTCTGGTTAGCGGCTTGCTAAAAACTGAGTCATATTGGGACTTTAGTAACTCACTCATTTCCTTGCTGTCATCTGTGTAGGACCCATCTTGTTTAAGTAGGGGCCCAATACTGGACGTTGTTCTCGATTTTGATTTGGCATAGGAGAAGAAATACTTTGGGTTTCTTTCGATTTCATTTATGGCTTTTAGTTCTTCCCGCGATTCCTGACTCCTAAAGGATTCTTTTAGCTTAAGTTCGATGCTTGCTATTTCTCTGACCAGTGTCTCCCTGCGCATTTCTGATATATTGACCTCTTTTAGCCGCTCTGTTATTCTTTTCCGTCGCCTGTAAAGGGAGCGCCTGCTCTTTCTATTTTACATCTACTCCTCCTTTTTCTTAGAGGAATAAGCCTTGTGCATACATCGAGTGCCACCGAGTTAATCTGTTCTAGGCATAAGTTTGGGTCTGTGTTGCTTAGTATATCTTCCCAGCTTATATCGGTTAGGACTTGGTTTACTTGGTCCCACTTTATGTTTTTGTTATTGAAGTTGAATTTGGTGAATGCTCCCTCGTGACTAGTCTCATTTTGTCGGTCTGGGGCTCCACGCATACATGTCTGAACCTCAATTATGTTGTGATCTGAGTATATTGTTTTTGATATGGTGACATTTCTTATCAGATCATCTTTGTTAGTGAAGATGAGGTCTAGTGTATTCTCCAGTTAGTAGGCTCTATTATTTGCTGGTTTAAAATTGAATTTTGTGCAGAGATTTAAAAGCTCGTGTGAGTGTGAGTTTTCATCAGAGCGCCCCCTGGTGTTATTACTGCAACAATATTATTTGCTATATTCCTCCATTTTAGGTGCCTTAAGTTGAAATCCCCCAGGAGCAAGGGATGTTGGGTGCAGGAGCTGGAAGATTTTCCAGACAGTGGTCAATTTTTAACAGCTTTTCCCTGGAATTGCTGGGATGTTGCATCCGGAGGCTTGTAGACTCCCACAATGACTAGGTTTTGGTTCTGACCTTTATGCTAAAACTTCCACTACGTCATTGAGGCATTAAGCAGTTCTGTGCAAACAAGTGATCTGCAATGTACAGGCCAACCCCCCCTTTTCCCTGTTCACTCTGTCACATCTGTATAGGTTGAAAACCTGGGATCCATATTTCGTTGTCCAAGTGACCTTTATGTGGGTCTCAGTGAAAGCCGCGAACATTGCCTTTGCTCTGCAAGCAGTCCACGGATGGGAAAAGGGATTTTGTTGTTTATTGCGGCTTTAGACCCTGTATATTGCAAAGAAGAATGTTATCGGACTGGTGGTATTTTTGGTAAATGGGGGGGGATTTTTTTTCCGCATTAGTATCTGTATCTGTTGGTTGGAGTGGAGGCCATCGACTGTGGTTCCCCTCCAGGAATGCTGGATTTGGTGTACGATTTCTGCCATTTTCCTGCCCGTTTTTTTTCCTTCCTGGCACTAAAAAACCTCTCCCTCTTGAGTGGCTGGGCTACCAGGTTTCCCATGGCCTGGATGTTTTGTATCTTTTTGTCCCTTTAGATGGTATGCCTGGCAATTTAAGTTATAGCACAGTCTTTCCTGTACTGAAGAGGTACACATTTCAGGGTGAAAAGCTTACAGGAAGGGAGTTTGCATTTTCCCGTTGTCATATGGGCATGACATTTTCTAGGGTGGTCATAGTTGCAGTCCCATCTGTTTTTCCAGATTTCCCATGCCAGCAGATACCAAGTGCATAGTATGTGCACAGGCTTGGTTTCCGTTTGCCTTGGGTTTCTGTGACTGTATTCCCTGTTGGTGCATGTTTCCCTGTCTTATTCCTATCCTCCTTAGCACCAACAATGGAGCTCCCACCAGTTGTTTTTGGTAATTTATCCTCACTATTGCTATTGGAGTCCTCTTGTTTGCTATTTCCTGCGGTATTTCTGGTTTGCAATATTGGTTTTATCTTATCTTTGACTACACTTGTTTCCCTACTATGGCTCCTGTCCTCTATGAGGTCATTTATATGTATTCCTTCCTGCGTATAATTCCCGACTACCTGGACAAAAACTCCAGCTTCACCATTACTGTCTACCAGGACAGTATCTCCAGCTTCACCATTTCTGTCTCCCAGGACAGCACCTCCAGCTTCACCATTACTGTCTCCCAGGGACAGCACTATCAGCCCCACATTTACTGACTACCAGGACATCACCTCCAGCCTTACAGTTTGTGACTACATGGCCAGTATCAAGGGCAGTACCATTCAGCCCGGACTTTTATGTTCCCATCTGTTGTAGAAAGCTTCCAGGTTTTCTATGAAAGCAGCTTTGATGTTATCCTCTTTTAATACCCTTGTGATTTTAGTCCACAGATTTTCCTCATTTGGGCATACCCAAAAACACTTCTCTGTTTTAATACTGCTTGTAGCTAGTTCTGGGATATCTGCACAAGGAGCGTGACACCAATTTCCACAAAAATGACAATTTATCCATGTGGTAGCCCGTTTGTTTGACTGACCACAGACTACACACAGCTTCATAATGATTTGAATGGTTGATTTACTGCAAGTCTACTAGCAACCTCTTGAATATTATATTAATAACCTTAAATGAAGCTCTAGCTATTTGTATTTCTGTTTCTAACTCTTTTTGTATATTGGACAGGCATTCCTGGCACTACACTAACATTTCCTCTGTTCATTAGTTACATTTTCAGGCTTTACAAATGAATTCCATTTTGATTTTGATTTCATATAATGAATTTTATTCAAACCATAAAATAAAAGATTTACTCTCATGCAATATTGTAATAATTGTACAAATAATATCAGCACAAGGGGGATTACCAACAGACCCCTGGCAGTCTTCAAGCTGGCACTGGACAAGCACCTAAAGTCGGTTCCTGATCAGCCGGGCTGTGGCTCGTATGTTGGCGTGCAACCAGCAGTAACAGCCTGGTTGATCAGGCTCTGATCCACCAGGAGGAGTGGTCACAGACAGGGCCGCAGGGGCATTGACCCCTGGAACTCTCTCCAGGTAAACTCCAGGTAAACATTTGTGAACGTATATTAGATGCACCAGCTGGCATGTATTAGACATGCGAGGTCATTTGTTTACTCTTGAACAGTGGCAAAAATTTAACATTTCCAGTACTTTGAGCTCACTTTCAAGCCATTTTCATTATTAAACCAGTAAAATCATCTTTATTTCTGTAATATATCTTCCATTCTATCAAATGAGATCAAGAAATCGCAAATACAACTAAAAAAAACATACGAAAATACACTGTAAAGTTGCTGTTTTAATAAAAAATTACGATCTGTTTTTTTCTCTCATTATGCACTGTGTGCTGCAGGATTTTTTTTTATGTGGAGCACACATACAACATAGATATATTCTCTCATATCAAGGTCCAAATTTACCACTCACAGCTTATAAGAGTGAGCTGAGCTCATGGCATAAATCTACGGTTTGGACACCCAACGTAAAGCTATAGATCTATGGCACAGACCCTGAAAGGGTTAAGGTTAACTATACAAGTAGTAGGAGTCTAAGAAATAAGATAGATGAGCTAAGATTACTTGCAGGTGCAAGTAACATTGATATTATTGCTATAACAGAGACCTGGTTCAACCTGAAAGATAGAGAAATGCCTTCTGAAGGCAACGCACAGGGTTATAAACTATTCCACACTGATAGGGTCAACAGGAAGGGTGGTGGAGTGGTGATGTATGTGTCAGACACAATATAAGATTAGAAACGTCAGACACAGAATCTGTTTGGCTACAGTTTCTCGAGGGTTGTGACAAATTAATAGACCCCCAAACCTTGAGTGCAGTAAGCTGTTATGGGACGAAATTCATAAAGCGTCTAGATGTGAAAATGCTGTGTTAATGGGAGATTTTAACTTTAGACAAATTGATTGGAACAGTGTAATAATAATCTCTCTTGGGCACACTAAATGTCTTATTTTACATTATTATAGGCATTTTCATTAATCTATGTATGATATTTTCCTCAAAATAATATATGAAACCCACTACATAACATATAAACATGATATATACACTCACAGAATGAAAATTGACGTAAATATGAGATGTTTACAAAGCAGCTGTGTAGGTAGTGTCAGGAAGAATTACGTTTTCTCTAGTCAAACTGGAGGATAACTGTAGAAAAATATTCTTTTCACATGCCTTTACTCTATATATATAGCAATTCACGACCCTTGTGGGTTTAGTGCTTTTTATAATAATAATAATAATAATAATAATAATAATAATAATAATAATAATGATAATAATAATAATAATAATAATAATAATAATAATAATAATAATATAATTATTATTATTATTATTATTATTATTATTATTATTATTATTATTATTATTATTATTATTATTATTATTATTATCTTCATTCACTCTAAAAATGGTGTGTTGCTGTTTGTTTATTCTGTACTAACTTGTACACAATATAAGAGTGTATTGTGAGGTAATTATTATTATAATAAAAAAATATTGAGGTAAATGTTTTACAAACTCTTAAAAAATGCACGCGAATGAACTAAAAGTAGACACATATTAATATGCATTTATTTCGCCTGACCAAGTGATCGTCCACTACCTGTTCAGTTTGTGTTCTTACATTGTCTCAACTCTGTATCTCGTTCTCTCGTTTACTCTTTCGTTAACTAGTTGGCTCTCATTGACGATGGCATCTAAGGTTAGCTGTGATAAAAAGAGAAGTTGTAAGCCTCTTGCTTTAAGTGCCAAGTTAGAGGATGATGGTGTGCCTTTCTGATTTTATTTAATAAACACACTGCCACTCACCTCTCACACATTAATATTAATATTTTAAGGTAAGTAATAAGTGTACTCTGTGTGTATCTTACCTTTTATTGTGTTTTTAATGCCTAGTTCTATTGCTAACTTTGATGTTGATGAGGGGCTCTTGATTCAGGGAACTTGATCTGTGCTCCAGTTCCCAAAATTAAGCCTGAATACCTTCCACATCCCCCCCAGGTGCTGTATAATCATACGGGTTTAGCGCTTCCCCTTGATTATAATAATAATAATATTGCTACCTTAATATAAGTTAGTGTAAGCTTGTTGTATGGCATTTATTGCATATTTTATATGTGCTCTGATAATAATACTTGTAGAGCTGTGTGGTAGCCGGGTGGAGGGACAACATTACGTTTTCTCTGCTCAGCCATCAGAGAAAATGTGTATGAATCTGTGTTTGGCCTAGCCACTTCCCCACTTCTCTTTTGTTAACAATTTTTGGCATGAATTATTCATTACTTCTCCCTTCGTTTATGATGGCATCAAAAGGTAGTTGTTAGAAATGATTAAATTCAGTGAACAAGGTATGTCGATGTTAATAATATGGCTCTGGGCCACAGTGTAGGTAGCCGGTAGGTGTAGCCCAGGTGGGCTACACCTACCAGCTACCTACACTGACTTCCTACAAATAAATACTACTCACCTCTCTTCCTATATTAACCCTTTCAGGGTCCAAGGCCAAAATCTGAAGTGGTGCCCCAGTGTCCAAGAATTTTCAAAAAAAAAAAAATTGTTATTTTTTCTTATGAAATGGTAGAGAATCTTTTTGTGAATGTAATAAAATAAAAAGTATGAAATTTGATGGAAAATTGACGAAATTATGCTCTTGTGAATTTTGATGTGTCAGCGATATTTACGAATCGGCGATTTTGCCGACTTTGACTCCCATTTTAGGCCAATTACATTGTTCCAGTCGACCAAATTCTTAGCTATTTCACTAGCATTACTTCTATTCTATCGATTGAGCACAAGAAATCGCCAAGTCAACTGTTTCAACTACAAAATAAAGTGACAGGAAATTGGTAATTTGGCCAATTTAACACAAAGTTCAAAATATTCCAATTTCAAAATGGGGTCCAGAATAAACAATGTAGGTATTCCTGGCACTAAACTAACATTTCCTCTGTTCATTAACTATGTTTTGAGGCTTTACAAATAAATTCCATTTTGATTTTTTATTCACATAATGAATTTTTATTCACACAAAAAAAATAGAAGATTTACTGTTATGCAATATTGTAATAATTGTATAAATATCATCACCACATTTGTGAATGCATATTAGACCCACCAGCTGGCGTGTATTAGATGTGTGAGGTCGTTTGTTTACTCTTGAACATCGGCAAAAATTTAACATTTCCGCCACTTTGAGCTCAGTTTCAAGCCATTTCCAGTGCTAAAACCAATCAAAATTATCTCTATTTCTGTAATATGTGTTCCATTCTATCAAATGAGACCAAGAAATCGCAAATACAACTATAAAAAACATACGAAAAAACGCTGCAAAGTCGCTGTTTTAATCGAAAATCACAGTCTCAGTTTTTTCTCTCATTATACACAGTGTGCTGCAGGATTTGTTTTATGTGGTGCACACATACCACATAGATGTATTCTCTCATATCTAGGCCCAAATTTACCACTCACAGTTTATCAGAGTGAGCTGAGCTCATGACGTAGATCTACGGTTTGGACCCTGAACGTAAAGCCGTAGATCTATGGGACGGACCTTGAAAGGGTTAAGACTACACATATTTTAAGGTAAATAATGAGTGTACTGTATGTTTATTTTACCTCTCTGGAATGTTTTAAATATCGTATATTAAGTATGAGACGGGGAGCCAGTGCTACCTACACCTGGGCTACCTGCACCTGACTTCCTACAAATAAGTACTACTCACCTCTCTCCCTACATTAAGATTACAAATACTTTAAGATAAGTAATGAATGTACTGTGAATGTATTTTACTTTGTTGTCTGGCATTTATATTCATTTATATATAGAAAAAATGGCATTCTGCCTTCCGGTGATGTCTGCTTTCTGGCGACAGCCTGGAACCAAACCCACCATATAAGTGGGACCCTACTGTATCTGAGAAGACTTCAATTCCCAGCAAGTCTTTGCCTAGTAAATATATATGTATATGCAAACACAGTAAGCCAATCTTTGAAACGATGAGTTGGACCGGCTTCTCCAAACACAGGGTAGGCGAGGCAGAGACTATGTAGAGAAGACCTGTCCTCAGAGCTTGCTGGTGAGTGACTGCTAAGGACAAGCCTCGTGAATGGTAAGTAACCTCAGGAGACCAGAAGCCGCCAAATTATGACGTCACTTAACCCAACTCTCTGACTAGGTTGAGCTTACCCAATTAACCATATCAACATGATAAAGGATGAATACGATAATACTACGATGATCTAGCGGCTTCGATTTAGCTATTACCACAGCAGCTAGCGAGGTAGTATTATATAGATGAAAAAGAAAAGAAAAATAATGATACATCATAACACCCCACCCTCCAAGAGTGGGGTCTGTGCTTAAATTCTTGCCACGAAGGGCCTTTCGGGAGTGCCTGGAGATGAAGTAACTGCAGAACTTCATACAGAAAATCTTCATTCCCGCTCACATGTCCCGAAGACCTCGTGAAGATATTTTCGTCTCACTTCATCTGGACCAAAATAGAACATTATTAATAACACAACAACAAAATAGAAACATATCTTAGGAGTTGGACAGAGCATCAGCCATTACATTATCCAGACCTTTTATATGTGAAATTTCAATAGCATAGGGTTGAATTCTAAGTGTCCATCTTAATATCATGAGATTTTTAGATTTCATGGCATTAATAAATGTAGGTGGGTTATGGTCAGAATATACAGAAATTTTATGGGGTGAAGAGCTCAGGTACACTTTAAAATGTTCTAAAGTCACCACAAGGGCTAAAGCCTCTTTCTCTACAGTAGAATAATTAAGTTGATGGGGGCGTAGTTTAGAGGAAAAATAACAAATAGGGTGAAGAATGTCATTATTGGTAGAATTTTGAAGCAACACGGCTCCTAGAGCATAACTGCTAGCATCTATGTGTAAGGTAAATGGTTTCTCAAGGTTGGGACTTTGTAGGATAGGAGCCAAGGAGAGAAGACGCTTCAATCTTCAAAAAGCTTCATCACAATCTTGGGTCCACTTAAAACTCACTCTTGAACTAGTAAGTTTTGTCAGAGGGGCAGCAACCTAGGCATAATTGGGACAGAATCTCCTGTAGTATCCTGTTATTCCTAAAAAGCACTGAATTCCTTTCCAGTCTGAGGGAGAAGGAAAATCCGAGATGGCTTGGATTTTCACTTGAATCGGGGCCACTGTGTCTTGTCCTATTTCTAAGCCTAGATAACGTACCTTGGCCTGACCAAAAACGCATTTGGCTAGATTGATGGTGAAATTTTTACTTGATAAAGCCTTGAAAAGTACTTCCAGTCTAACCAAATGATCAAGCCAATTATCGATAAAAACAACCAAGTTGTCTAAGTATACGGCCACTCCTTGTTGTCTAGTATACGGCCACTCCTTGGATTATGCAATGCGGCTGCTACTTTCCAGCGTCTTATGAATGCTGGAAAGTAGCAGCCGCATTGCATAATCCAAAAGGTGTAACCGTATAATTGAATAACCCATCTTTCACAACGAAGACGAGACGAGTGACTGCATTTGTTTTTCGGTAATCCATACACATTCGATGACTGCCATCTGGTTTGGGGACTAATATACAAGGGGATGCCCAAGGACTCTTGCTCTTTTCAATCAGTCCATGTTCCACCAGGAAAGATATTTCATCTCTCATTATTTGGTGTTTCGCTGGACTAACTCTGTAGGGGGGTTGTTTTATTGGTCGAGACTCCCCGACATCCACGTCATGTTCTCCTAATGCACACTTCTTGGGTATGTCCTCAAACAAAGAACTATATTTCCTTATTAGTTCTTTAACTTGCATTTTCTTTTTTGGCCCTAGATTGTCTAAGAACTGTTCGAGATTTTCTACTGTTTCCGAATTCTTGAGACGGATCTCCTTTTCTCTGGGGACTTCTTCGTCTAAGGGTTTCATCTCTATGGGTGATGTTGAAATTGGCATAACCATAAAGCTTCCTCTATACACCTTTAGCTGGTTAATATGGAATCCTTTGAGTGATTTTCTTTTGCCAGGGATCCGAATTATGTAGTTGACATCGTTCTCTTTCTTCACTACCTCATATGGACCTAAATAACGAGGTAATAATGAATGCCCAGGAGTCAATCTTTGTATCAACACTAGGTCTTTAGGTTCAAATTATCGAGGCTTTGTACGTTGGTCATATAAATGTTTCATTTTGACTTGAGCCTGTCCTAGATTTTTAATGGCAAATTCCCTAGAGAGAGCTAACAGCTCTCTCATTGCCACTATGGACGATTTTAATGTAGGCTCAGTCTGTCCTGTCCAGGTACTGCCATCAGGCTGCGAACCTCATGTCCATAGATAATTTTGAAAGGAGAAAAACCGGTACTCTCCTGCTCGCTTTCCCTAATGGCAAATAATAAAAAGGGTATACCTTCATCCCAATCTTTTGTGGTCTGTTCACAGAAGGCACATAACATTGATTTCAAGGTCTGGTGAAACCTTTCCAGCGCCCCTTGAGACTGTGGGCGATAACTAGTGGAGTACACTGAGTTCACTCCTAGATCAGACAAGGCTTCTTTAAATATTTTCGATGTGAAATTGCTACCCTGGTCCGACTGGATCTCTTGGGGAATGCCCACCTGGGCAAAGAACTTTACCAGGGATCGAACCAACACACGGGCTGTGATTTTTCGCAGAGGGATAGCCTCGGGATACCGGGTGACTGTATCCATTATTGCGAAAAGATATTGGCTGCCTTGTCTAGTCTTGGGCAAAGGGCCCACACAGTCTATTATGAGGTATGAAAAGGGTTCTCTAGACACAGGAATCGGGATTAAAGGAATGGGCCTGGGGACATGGGCGGTTTTACCGGCAACTTGACATACATGACACTCTTCTACATACAGTAGGTCCCCACTAATACTGCGGGTTAGGTTCCAGGCTGTCGCCGGAAAGCAGACATCGCCGAAAGGCAGAACTCCATTTTTTCCATTTATAAATGCATATAAATGCCAGACAACAAGTTTACACTAAATTATATTAAGTTAGTAATAGAACTAGGCATTAAAAACACACAAAGTAAAATACAGTCACAGTAAATTCATTACTTATCTTAAAGTATTTGTAATCCTAATGTAGGGAGAGAGGTGAGTAGTACTTATTTGTAGGAAGTCAGGTCCAGGTAGCCCAGGTGTAGGTAGCACTGGCTCCCCGTCTCATACTTAATATACGATATTTAAAACATCCCAGAGAGGTAAAATGCATATACAGTACACTCATTATTTACCTTAAAATATGTGTAGTCTTAATATAGGAAGAAAGGTGAGTAGTATTTATTTGTATAAAGTCAGTGTAGGTAGCTGGTAGGTGTAGCCTGGGCTATACCTACTGGCTACCTACACTGTGGCCCAGAGCCATATTATTAACATCGACATGCCTTGTTCACTGAATTTAATAATTTCTAACAACTACCTTTAGATGCCATCATAAACGAAGGAAGAAGTAATAAATAATTCATGCCGAAAATTGTAAACAAAAGAGAAGTGGGGTAGTGGCTGGGCCAAACGCAGATTCATACACGTTTTCTCTGATGGCTGAGCAGAGAAAACGTAATGTTGTCCCTCCACCCGGCTCCACAAGTATTATTATCAGAGCATATAAAATATGCAGTAAATGCCAGACAACAAGTTTACACTAAAAACACAAAAGGAATGATACACACAGAGTACACTTATTACTTACCTTAAAATATTAATATTAATGTGTGAGAGGTGAGTGGCAGGGCGTTTATTAAATAAAATCAGAATGGCACACCATCATCCTCTAACTTGGCACTTAAAGCAAGAGGCTTACAACTTCTCTTTTTATCACAGCTAACCTTAGACGCCATCGTCAATGAAAGCCAACTAGTTAACGAAAGAGTAAACGAGAGAACGAGATACAGAGTTGAGACAATGTAAGAACACAAACTGAACAGGTAGTGGACGATCACTTGGTAAGGCGAAATAAATGCATATTAATATATGTCTACTTTTAGTTCATTCGCGTGCATTTTTAAGAGTTTGTAAAACATTTACCTCAATATTTTTTTATTATAATAATAATTACCTCACAATACAAATACTCTTACATTGTGTACAAGTTGTACAAGTTAGTTCAGAATAAACAAACAGCAACACACTATTTTTAGAGTGAATAATAATAATAATAATAATTAGTTAGTTAAAGATTAGCCGGTATTCTCCCGGCCCGGGCCTTGTCCAAGCGGTGGCCCGGCCTTGGCTCCCTCTTTAGGGAGTGTCTGAGACCTAAGTCTCCCATGGGAGGAGGCACAAGTACCTCCTCATCTTTGGGACCAATTGTCCCCAGGCCTAGCCACAAGCTAGGCCTCTCTGGTCTGACATCCCCGCCCCAAGGGGGCAAATGGGAATGACAGTCTTATGAGCGAAAGGCTCGGGCTCAGGCACCTACCCTACCCTAGAAGGGTTAGGCATGGTATCGAATAATAATAGTTAGTTAGTTAAAGATTAGCCGGTATTCTCCCGGCCCGGGCCTTTTCCAAGTGGTGGCCCGGCCTTGGCTCCCTCTTTAGGGAGTGTCTGAGACCTAAGTCTCCCATGAGAGGAGGCACAAGTACCTCCTCATCTTTGGGACCAACTGTCCCCAGGCCTAGCCACAAGCTAGGCCTCTCTGGTCTGCCATTCCCGCCCCAAGGGAGCTAATGGGAATAACAGTCTTATGAGCTAAAGGCTCGGGCTCAGGCACCTACCCTACCCTAGAAGGGCTGGGCATGGTGTCGATGAATAATAATAATAATAATATTATTATTATTATAATTATTATTATTATTAATATTAATAATAATAATAATAATAATAATATTATTATTCTTATTATTATTATTATTAATATTAACAATAATAATAATTATTATTATTATTATTATTTATTATAAAAAGCACTAAACCCACAAGGGTCGTGAATTGCTACAAATACAGTAAAGGCATACGAAAAGAATATTTTTCTACAGTTACCCCCCAGTGTTTGACTAGAGAAAACGTAAGTAAGTAAGTAAGTAAATTTATTCAGGTATACACAATACAGTTACATAGAATTATCATACATAGCAGCATATGTGTAGAGAACCTAGGATAACCCATAAAAGTCAGACAGAGTGACTTATTTCCATTGGGGTCCTTTTACCTTATTATTATAATATAAAGGTCATAATATTTTCTTATTATTCTACAATGAAGATAACATCTTATTATCATACTAAAAAGACTATCTACAATACGAGGGTCATTAAGACTATCTACAATACGAGGGTCATTACAAGGAATAAGGTAAAATTTACACGTATGTTAGCTAAAAAATAGAAAATCATTCCCCTCCCTTTCTGTAGCTTCATTCATCAGACACTTTTTGGCAGTCTTCTTGAACTGGTTCATGCTATGACTGGCTTTGACATGTGCGGGTAGTCTGTTCCATTCCTTTATTGCTGTACAATAAAAGGTGTTTGAAGCCTGGCCACTGACTGTGGGTACTACAAAGTTGTGCTCTCTCCCCCTAGTACTATGATTGCTTTGGTTCCCAACCTTGACAAAATTGACAGCAAGATATTCTGGACACTGTTCGTGAGCAATTTTATAAACGTAATTCTTCCAACACTACCTACACAGCTGCTTTGTAAACAAATCTCATATTTACATCAATTTTTATCCTGAGTGTATGTATCATGTTTATATGCTATGTAATGGGTTTCATATATAATTTTGAGGAAAATATCATAGATGGATTAATGAAAATGCCTTTACTGATGTAAAATAAGACATTTAGTGTGCCCAAGAGTGATTATTATTATGTAGTATTGGCGTCATGAGTAGAGAGAGACTTAGCGATTTTAATGTGTACCTGCACACCAGCACAGTGTGTAAGTATATTTAGGTACAGGTACACATAAGTACAATTATCAGAGTACATGTAAAATATGCAGTAACTTTAAAACACTTGAAATTTTGGAAAGTTTCCTGACATAATAGATGTGATCACGGAAAATGTAAACAAACCGGGTGGGGGGCGCCATATTTAAAAGACAGCTTGCCGTATAGCAAATTTTGGTCATAATTTGACATCGCCGTATTAGCGGAACGCTGTAAGGTGAAACGCCGTAAAGCGGGGCCTTACTGTACTTTGCTATGGTGTCATACATTTTTGGCCAACAAAAGTACTTCTTGATTTTTCCCAGTCTTTTTAATGCCTAGGTGCCCACCTTGGGTACTGCCATGAGCAAATTCAAGAACTAGGTCACGGAATGCTTTAGGTAACACAATTAGGTCTCTGTGTAAATTCAATCTCTTGATGACCACTTTCTTTTTCAGGATACCTGAACTGTCAACAAAATAACAGTTTTCTTTTACCTTAATCAGTTCCTCGGGTACCGCCGTTCTTCTACAAGTTTCTAACTCAGGATCATCCATTTATGCCTGGATCAAGTCCTCTTTTCCTCAGTTTCTGGCCTGAGGAGAATTTATATTAGGTACTTTCGTGACAGGATACAACTTGGAGGTGTCAGGTCGATTCATATCACTAAATAATAATCCTATAAGCATATCATTTCTATTGGGTGAAGGGGTAACCTTCTCTGAATGAGACATCGCCCTTGTTATCACATTAAGAGGGAATAAGGACGTTCCTTGCTTGGAAACGTCTAGAGCATAATTATCGTCTAAAGTGTTAAGGAACACTATGGGTTTGGGACATATCCCTTTATGAAATATATCATTTCCTATTAATAAATCTACATCCTCAATGGGAAAGGGCCCTGGGGATAATCCCACTGTGATTCATCCATTATAATAAGAAGTTTTCAAAAAGACTCTACACAAAGGAGCTTTGATTAGAGCGCCTCCATAGGCTTCTAACAGAACTTCCAACTGGGAAACATCATTCTCACTTGTAGGTAACACTCCCTTTCTTAGTAATGTGATGTAAGAACCTGTGTCCCGAAAAGTGTTAATGTCCACTAACCTTTTCAGATCTAACCCAACTTGTCCTTTTGAATATTAAGGAGCCATCGCCTTCTTCAGGAGATCCGCCAGAGTTCCAATATCTAGCCATCGGCGCAGGTGATTCTTGGAAGGAGAAGTCAACCTCACCTCACTAGGTTTTTGGCTATCACCAGTCGAGTACGTAATCATTTGAGTGGGATATGTTCTTCCGTAGTCCTTCTGGTCTTTATTCCTCTTAAAACATTGTGTTCTGCAGACGCCCTATCTTCTTACAATATTGACAATATGGATCTTGGTTCCATCTAATAGCTTTTGGAGTTTCATCCCTGCCCTGACTTGGAAATTTTTTCCCCATGAAGGATTAAGACTTTCTTACCAAGGGAAAGGTCAGAGTATTCTTCCTCCTATCATCTGGTTTTCGTTGGGGAGGCATCGACTTACTCAGAATCTTGGAATCGATCAAATGTAACTTAACATCATAACGATCGGCTAGAGAGGCTGTTTTGGTCAATGCAGAAGTAGAATGTCCGATTAGGTAAGAGTGTAGCCTCTCCGGTACATGGTTGAAGAAGTTTTCATACAAGATCATTTGAGCCAGATCCTCCACCGTAGTACACTGAACGGCCCTATTCCATCTGAGGAATGCCGTTTGCTTCTCCCTCGCAAACTCAAGCCAGGATTGATGGGGTTGTCTCGTTAACCCGTAAATGGTCCAAACGTATATATACGTTTTTTCAACATTTCAAAGTATGTAAAAAAAGTAGATCTTTTTGTTTTTTACATTTGAAAATGTGCAAAAAAACTTTGATCTACTTTTTTTTTGTTATATTTGAAAATACACCTACCATCCGACTTACGACCAAGCTTGGTTCCGACCAACCGGTCGTAAGTCGAAATAGACATAAGTCGAACCATTGAAAATTGCCGACATATTGGGTAGAACATAATGTCAAAACTTTCCTATATAAACTACGTACATAATACTGTAATGTAATGTACAATCATTATTTCATTCTTTTTACCATAATTTACTTCTATTGTTGTATTTTAATTATTTATGTACTGTATATAATGTATACATGGTAGTGATATACTATATTTTAAATTTTACATCACATACAATATCATATGTTACTATTACCTTTATGTATTGTCGATACAGTGGAATGGGAGAATACCACTGGTAGTGTCATCCTGCCAGAATGTTGTGTAACCTATACCCTAAGTAGAGAGACAAATCTGGAACATGTGTAATACGGCTGGCTGGCAGGGTGGCCGGGTCTGTGGTTGGCTGGGTGTGTGGCTGGCTGGATGGATGGGTGGGTGGCTGGGTGGCTGGATGGGTGGGTGGGTGGCTGGATGATGGGTGGGTGGCTGGATGATGGGTGGGTGGCTGGATGGGTGGGTGGGTGGGTGGGTGGCTGGATGGGTGGGTAGGTGGGTGGGTGGCTGGATGGGTGGGTGGGTGGGTGGCTGGCTGACTGACTGACCGAATGTGGCTGTCTCTGTATCTCTCTCTCTGTATCTCTCTCTGTATCTCTCTCTCTCTCTCTCACTGGTACACATAAGTCAAGTTATCATACATAGTATAAATTACCGAGGATAACCCCCAAAAAATCCAGACAAAGTGCTATACAGTGGATCTGTGCTCCAGTGCCCTAAATTAATAATAATATTAATAATCATTATTATTACAATAATACATATGTACTAATATTAATATTATTATTATTAAGCTATAATATAATAATCGTGTCCACTCATTACTTACTTTAAAATATCTGTAGTTTTAATGTAGACTGAGAGGTGAGTAAACAAGATTAAATGAATAAATGAGAGAGAGAATGAGTGTAAAAGGTTCACGAGTTATGTAAACAAACGTTGTTGTTGTTGTTGTTACCATCCCGGACACGATTGATTCCTGTTCACTGTCAAGCCGACCAGAAAAACATCTCATATTTGTTAATTTATATGTTATGTAGCATGTTTATTATATAATTTTGAATAAAAAATCATAGATGGATTAAGCAAAATGTCTATATTAATGTTTTATACACATTTAATGCGCCTCGGTGATTATTATTGTTATTATCATTATTAATATGGCATCTTCAAGACCAAGTACACTCTTAATGAGTGGCTCTGAGACAGACAAGCAGACAAAGACAGACACACACTAGATTTAGAACATCTTTGCTACTAAATGAAGCTCATCTTTATTACTAGATGAAGCTCATCTTTACTACTATATGAAGCTCATCTTTACTACTACTTGAAGCTCATCTTTACTACTACATGAAGTTCATCTTTACTACTACATGAAGCTCATCTTCACTACTACATTCAGAACAACTTTATTGCTACATGAAGCTCATCTTTACTACTACATGAAGTTCATCTTTACTACTACATGAAGAATATCTTTCCTACTACACTCCGAACATCTTTACTATTACATAAAGCTCATCTTTACTACTGCACTCAGAACATTTTTATTGCTACATGTAGCTCATCTTTACTACTACATGAAGTTCATCTTTACTACTACATGAAGAACATCTTTACTACTACATGAAGAACACCTTTACTACTACATGAAGCTCGTCTTTACTACTATATGAAGAACATCTTTACTACTAAATGAAGAACATCTTTGCTACTACATGAAGCTCGTCTTTACTACTACATGAAGCTCATCTTTACTGCTACATGAAGCTCATCTTTACTACATTCAGCTCATCTTTACTACTTCATGAAGCTCAACTTTACTACTACATTAAGTTCATCTTTATTACTACATGAAGCTCATCTTTACTACTACATGACGTTCATCCTTACTACTATATGAAGTTCACCTTTACTAGTACATGAGACTCATCTTTATTACTACACTGCGAACATCTTCACTACTACATGAAGTTCATCTTTACTACTACATTAAGCTCATCTTTACTACTACATGAAACTCATCTTTGCTACTACATGAGCTCATCTTTACTACTACATGAAGTTCATCTTTACTACTACATGAAGCTCATCTTCACCACTACATGAAGTTCATCTTTACTACTACATGATGTTCATCTTTACTACTACATGATGTTCATCTTTACTACTACACTCAGAACATCTTGAGTACTACATTAAGAACATCTTTACTAGTACATGAAGCTTATCTTTACTACTACATGAAGCTCATTTTTACTACTACATTCAGAACATCTTTACTACTACATGAAGCTCATCTTTACTACTACATGAAGAACATCTTTACTACTACATGAAGCTCATCTTTACTACTAGATTTAGAACATCTTTGCTACTAAATGAAGCTCATCTTTATTACTAGATGAAGCTCATCTTTACTACTATATGAAGCTCATCTTTACTACTATTACTTGAAGCTCATCTTTACTACTACATGAAATTCATCTTTACTACTATGTGAAGCTCATCTTTACTACTACATGAAGCTCATCTTTACTACTACATGAAGCTCATCTTTACTACTACATGAAGCTCATCTTTAATACTACATGAAGTTCGTCTTTACTAATACATGAAGTTCATCTTTACTACTACATGAAGCTCATCTTTACTTCTACATGAAGCTCATCTTTACTACTACATGAAGCTTATCTTTACTACTACATGAAGCTCATCTTTTTTACTACATGACTTCATCTTTACTACTACACTCAGAACAACTTTACTACTACATGAAGCTCATCTTTACTATTACAAGAAGCTCAACTTTACTACTACATGAAGCTCATCTTTACTACTACGTGAAGCTCAACATTACTACTACATGAAGCTCATCTTTACTACTATAAAACATTCATCTTTACTACTACACTCAGAACGTTTTTACTACTGCATGAAACTCATCTTTACTACTACTTGAAGCTCATCTTTACTTCAACATGAAGCTCATCTTTACTACTACATGACGTTCATCTTTACTACTACATGAAGCTCATCTTTACTACTACATGAAATTCATCTTTACTACTATATGAAGCTCATCTTTACTACTACACTCGGAACATCTTTACTACTTCATGAAGCTCATCTTTACTACTACATGAAGCTCATCTTTACTACTTCTACACTCAAAATATCTTTACTACTACATGAAGCTCATCTTTACTGCTACACTCAGAACATCTTTACTACTACATGAAGCTCATTTTTACTACTGCATGAAGCTCATAGTTACTACTACACTTTCAACATCTTTACTACTACATGAAGCTCATCTTTACTACTACACTCATAACATCTTTACTACTACACTCAGAACATCTTTACTACTACATGAAGCTCATCTTTACTACTACACTCATAACATCTTTACTACTACACTCAGAACATCTTTACTACTACATGAAGCTCATCTTTACTACTACAAGAAGCTCAACGTTACTTCTTCATGAAGTTCATCTTTACTACTACATGAAGCTCATCTTTACTACTACATGAAGCTCATCTTTACTACTACATGAAGCTCATCTTCACTACCACATGAAGAACATCTTTACTACTACATGAAGCTCTTCTTTATCACTAAATGAAGAACATCTTTACTACTACATGAAGCTCGTCTTTACTACTACATGAAGCTCATCTTTACTGCTACACGAAGCTCATCTTTACTACATTCAGCTCGTCTTTACTACTTCATGAAGCTCATCTTTACTACTACATGAAGTTCATCTTTATTACTACATGAAGCTCATCTTTACTACTACATGACATTCATCTTTACTACTACTTGAAGCTCATCTTTACTACTACATGAAGCTCATCTTTACTACTATATGAAGTTCACCTTTACTACTACATGAGGCTCATCTTTACTACTACACTCAGAACATCTTTACTACTACATGAAGCTCATCTTTACTACTACATTAAGCTCATCTTTACTACTACATGAAACTCATCTTTGCTACTACATGAGCTCATCTTTACTACTACAGGAAGTTCATCTTTACTACTACATGAAGCTCATCTTCACCACTACATGAAGTTCATCTTTACTACTACATGAAGCTCATCTTCACCACTACATGAAGTTCATATTTACTACTACATGAAGTTCATCTTTACTACTATGTGATGTTCATCTTTACTACTACACTCAGAACATCTTGAGTACTACATGAAGAACATCTTTACTACTACAAGAAGTTCATCTTTACTACTACATGAAGCTCATCATTACTACTACACTCAGAACATCTGTACTACTACATGAAGCTCATCTTTACTTCTACGTTGATAACACCTTTGTACTAAATGAAGCTCATCTTTACTACTAGATGAAGCTCATCTTTACTACTACATGAAGCTCATCTTTGCTACTACACTTAGGACATCTTTACTACTACATGAAGCTCATCTTTACTTCTACACTCAGAACATCTTTTTTACTCTATGAAGCTCATCTTTACTACTTCATGAAGTTCATCTTTACTACTACATGAAGATCATCTTTGCTACTCCGCTCAGAACTCTTTTCTACTCATGAAGTCTCTTTAAAATTAGAACACTTTTATCCAAAAACCATCTTTACACCAAAAATTTTTTTCCCTTAAAAAAAACCTCTTTACTACTCAAAAAATTTTTTAAAAAAAAACCTCTTTTACTACTTAAAATCTTTAAAATAAAAATTTTTTTTAAAAACACCACTAAAAATTCCCCTTTTAAAAAAAATTTACTCTACCTCAAAAATTTTTTAAAAAAAATTCATCTTTCACCATAATTATTTTAAAATCCCAAATCTGAACACTTTACTACAAAAGAACCATCTTTACTACACCTAAAAAACTTTTACAAAAACTCCCTTTTTTTCCCTTTTTAAGATTTTTATTACTAATTTTTTAAACTTCCTGAAAAAACTTTACCCAAAATTTTTTTTAAAAAATTTTTACCCTTCCCCTTTTTTAAAAAAATCTTTTTTATTTTTAAATTTAGGGAAAACCTCTTTTTTTAAAATAAAAACCTTTCCCCCTTCATTTTTATTTTATCTAAAAACTTTTTTGAAAATTAAATTTACTTTTAAATTTATAATTTTTCCTTTATTTTAAATTTTAAAATTTTTTTTAACCAAAACCTTTTACTCAAAATTTCTTTTTAAACTCAAAACCCTTACTTACTAAAAACATTTTCTCAAAAAAATTTTTTACTTTAAAAACCCCAAACCATTTTATTTAACAATGAACCATTTTTACTACACAAACTCATCTTCTCTCATAGCTCTTTTCCCCAAATGAAGCCTCTTTATTCTCATAATTTTTATTTTTTAAAAATTTAACCTAAAATTTTTTAAAAAAAAAAATTTTTAAATTTTTACAACTGAAGCCCCTTTATACTACACAAAAAAAAATTTTTAAAAAAAAGAACAACCTACAAAACCCATCTTTTTACTCACATAAGTATTTTAAAATCGGGTTTTCTTACTTAAAACTTTTATTTAAAAAAAATTTTTTCCTTTTTTATCCTTGAAGTCTTTTTACTTTTAAGCCTATTAAACCCCTCACAACCAAAAAAATTTTTCCCCCAAAAACTTTTATTTCTACATGAATCATTTTAAAAACCCTGCTTTAAAAAGAACACTTACTCCCATAAGCATTTTATACAAAAAAACATCTTTATAAAAAAAAAAACTTTTTTTCCCCAAGAATTTTTTTTTTAAAAAAATTTCAAAGAATTTTAAATTCCTTTTCCCCCCCCCGAACACTTTTACAAACTTTAGAAACCTTTTACTAAAAAGAAGCATTTTTTAATACAATGAAGCTCTTTTATTTCCCCAAAAAAATTTATTTTAAAAAACCCCCAAAAATTTAAACTTTTAAAATAATTTTTTTAAACTCATAACTATTTTAACAAAATTTTAAACAAATTTTTTATTTTACATAAAGTCATTTTACTCTTTTGAAGTCATTTTTTAAAACTACATAAGTTTTTCTACTAAAAGAAGCATCTTTAAAAATTAAAAAAATCTTTTAAAAAATTAAAAAAAAACCCCATTTTTACACCCCAAAACCATTTTAAACACTAGTCACTTTAAAAACCCCCCTTTTAAAACCCCTTCAAAAAAACCCCCTAAAAAACCTTTAAAAACAAAGTTCTTTACTACATCAAACTTTTCACTCAAAATTTTTTTTTAAAAAAAAATTTTTTTACCACAAAAACTTTTTTTTCAAACCCTTTTTTAAAAACCCCTTTTAAACATTTAACTATCTTTAAACTAAACTTTTTCTTTTGTTTTTTAATTCTTCAAATTTTTAAAAAAAAATTTTTATTTACTTTAAACCCATTTAACCCCTTTCTTTTTTCCCTAAAACTAAATTTTAACAATACCTTTTAAACTAAATTAATTTTTTAAATTAAAAAATTTAAACAAAATTTTTTACCCCAAAGCTCTTTTACCCAAAAACATTTTTACAAATCCCCCTTTTAAAAACCTTTTTTTTACAAAAATTTTCCTTTACTCACATAAATCATCTTACTCTAAAAAAATCTTTTTTAAATAACTCCTTTACTACTACAGAAGTTCATTTTTCATAAAAAATTTCTTTTCCAAAATTTTCCCATTTTCCCAAAGAATCATCTTTATTTAAACAAAAATCTTTATCTACAAAACTCATCTTTAAACAAAAATTTTACTTTTACTGGGGAAATTTCCCCCAAAAACCTTCCTTTTACTCCCAAAAGGGCCCTTTACTACTACTGAAGCCCTTTTTTTACTTACAAAAAATTTATTTTTTTCCAAAACCCCTTTTTAAATATACAAACCCCTTTCACCCCCAAAGAACTTTTTAAAACCCCTCTTTCTTCCTTTTAAAATTTTAATAACAAACCCATCTTTATTTAAAGAAACTCTTTTTTCTAACAAAAGAAAACTTTAATTAAACAAAGCCTTTTTTTTTCCTTTAACCAATAATTTTTAAAAAAAAATTTAACTTTTTTTTTATATTCCCCAACCCCAATTAAACCCTTTTAAAAAAAAATTTTAAAAACAACTAAATATTTCTTTTTTCCTTCTGAACTTCCATTTTACTACTAATAAATTATTTTACTTAATAACCTCTTTTTATACAAAAGCTCTTTTCTACTTGAATCATTTTTACTAAAAAAATCTTTATTTCACATGAACCATCTTTACTACACAAAATTTTTAATTTTTAATAAATTTTTAAAAAACTTATACAAAAAACCTTTTTTTTATATTTAAAACATTTTTACTACACAAAAATTTTTTTAAAAATCATTTTATTTAAAAAACTCTTTAACTCTGAATTATCTTTTACAAACCGGGAACCTTTTACTCTTCGGCTCATTTTAATAAATGAAGTTCATCTTTACCCAAACAAAAAACTTTTATTTCCCCCCAAAATTTTTTCCCAATGAATCATCTTTACTTTACAAAAACATTTTTTCAAAATTTTTTTATTTTACTATACAGAATTCATCTTTACATTTTAAAATATTTTAAAAACTTTTCCAATAAACAAAAAATTTTTTTTATTTCCCCCCTTTTTTCCCCCTTTTTTACAAACATAATTCTAAAAAAACCACAAAAAACTCACTTAACCATCGAAGCTCATCTTTAAATACAAAAGTTTATCTTTTAACTCTTTTTTTTAACAAATCTAACCAAATAAAAAAACTATTTATTTTAAAACCATTTTATTAATATACTTTTTTTTTATACAAACCAGAATTTTTTTACTACCTGAAGCCCATTTTCCCCAAAAAAATTTTTTAAACCCAAAAATTTGGGATTTTTTTTTAAAAAATTTTTTTCTAAAAGAATTCATCTTTACAACACAGAAGCTAATCTTTACTAAAAACTTTAAATCATCTTTAATTAAAAAAGAAACTTTACTATACAAAAAATCTTACACTACCCCAAAAAATTTAACTACAAAAGTCCCCCCCTTTTACTAATAAAGCCCTTTTACTACACTTTAAGCATCTTTATAACTAATGAAGCATCTTTCTACAAATCCATTTTTAACAAGGTTTTTCACTACATTAATTCTTTTATACAAAAACTCTTTTTACTTTTACAAAAAATTTTTTTTTTTTAAACCCTCTTTATTTTATTTATTTACTTTAAAAAAACTTTACCTCCCCAAAAGAACTTTTTTTTAAAAATACCTTTATTTACTACTTCCCAAAAAATTTCAAAATAAGCCATTTTACTACACAGCCCCATTTCTCAAAGTATCTTACACACAAAATTAAACTTTTACTACTAAAAAAAATCTTTCCTACAACCAAATTTTTTCCCCGTCATTTTTTTCCCACTACATAGCTCTTTATTCACATGAGTTTTTACTACTACAAAAATTTTTTTACTACAAAACCCTTTTACTAACATAAGCTCATTTTTTAAAACATGAACCCCTTTTTTACTAAAAATGTTCTCTTTACAAATACAGAATTCATCTTACTACTAGGAAAGCCATTTACACTACTTGGCTCATCTTTATTTCACATAAAGCCATTTTAATTTAAACCCTTTTTTAAAAATTTCACTTTCACTACAAAATTCATCTTTACACTACACTCAAATTTTAACTAATAACTCATTTTAACCCCAAACCCCTTTTCTTACTCCCCTCCAAACATCCCCAAACTTTTTTCCTTTTTTTTCCTAACTACAACCAAAACATTTTCTAAACAAATTTTAACCATAATATTTTACTAAAACATAAACCCATCTTTCTACAAACCCCAACATCTTTACCTACTTAAAAGCCTTTTTACTCTATAAACACTTTACCCCCTTTAATCCACTTTTTTTTTGATAAGCTAAATTTTACTACTAAATTTAACTTTTCTATTACATTAAGACTCTTTTCTACAAAAAAAATCTTTCAACTCCCAAAACCTTGACTCTCAAAATACAACTACAAAAAACCAATTTCCCTTTTTCAGAAGTCATTTTTCTACTACATGAACCACTTTCTACAATAAACCATCTTTCACTAATGAAGCATTTTTAAACTAATAACCTCATCTTTACTCTACTAACTCATTTTAACTCTACAGAAGTATTTTCTTTTTAAAATAACTCATCTTTACTATTTCATGAAGTCATTTTTACTACACATAAAAATTTTACAACAAAGCTCTTTCCCCAAAACAAAAAAATTTTTACTCCCATAAAAAACCCTTTTACCCTTGAAGTCATTTACACAAAAACCACTTTCTAAATAAACTTTTTCTACTCAAAAAAATTTTTCCCCCTCAAAACATCTTTAACAAAAACCATTTTTTCTAAAAAAAACATTTTTACTACAATAACACTTCTCAAAAAAATTTTATACTAAAAAGTTTCATCTTTATACCAAAAAACCTTTACTACTCTGAATTCTTTATACACAAGAAATTTACACTACATGAAGTCAAACTTTAAACTATACAAAACCAACTTTACTACTAAAATAACTCTTTTAACAATGAAGAAATCTTTAACTACTAAGCATTTAAAACATGAACCTCTTTAACCCAAACACTTTCTAAACATAAATACCTTCCAAAAACCCTTTAACCATTTTAATAATAAGCCTTTTTTTACACTACATGAAGAACATCTTAAACTACTAATAAATCTTCTTTTTAACTATTTACTTTCAAAATTTTTTCTTTTCTCTTTAAATTTTAACTCACTTCCCGTCTTACTACTACATGAAAGTCATCTTTACTACTACATGAAGAACATTTTAAACATTACATGAATTCATTTTTTACCTACTGAACTCACTTCACTACTACACTCATAACATCTTTATTACTACAGAACCATCTTTACTACTACAGAATTCATCTTTACTACTACATAAAGAATTTTTTCCTACTACACTCCGAACATTTTTACTATTACATAAACCTCCCCTTTACACACACTCAAAATTTTTATTCACATTACTCACATTACTACACATGAATTCATCTTTACTACTACAAAAACATCTTATACTAAAAAAATGAAGAACACTTTACTACACAAGAACTCGTTTTTACTACTACATGAAGCCATTTTTTACTACACAAAGCCATCTTTACTACTACACCTACCATTTTTACTACACATAAGCTCACTCACTACTACTAAAAACATCTTAACTTTACATGAAGTTCATCTTACTACTAAAAAGAAAACTCTTTACACAACATAAAAGAACATCTTTACTGCAAAAAGAAGAACATCTTTACTACTACTAAGTTCACTTTACACTACATGAAGCTCACTTACTACGACATAAACATCTTTCCCTAACTTCATGAACCATCTTTACTACTAAAAACTCAAACCATTTTTTCCCTTAACATGAAGTCATTCTCACACTACAGAACCATTTTAACTATTACATAAGTTCATCTTTACTACTACATGAAGAACATTTTTTACTACACAAAAGAACATCTTAAACAAATACATGAAGTTCTTTTTACTACACATGAGCTCATCTTTACTACTACATGAAGAACATCTTCACTACTACATGAAAAACCTTTTAACTTTTAACATGAAGTTCATCTTTACACTACGAATTTTCACTTACTCTACATGAAACATCTTTACACAAAACTCTGCCCCATCTTTACTACAACATGAAGCCATCTTCACTACTACACCAAAACTTTTTTTATTCCCCACATTACTCATTTACAACTACATGGTCATCTTTACACTACATGAAGAACATTTTTTACTACACATGAAAAACAACTTTACACTAATAAACCGCTTTTACTACTAATGAAGCTCATCTTTATGCACATGAGCCATTTTTACTACATTCCCCCACCTTACACTTCATGAAGCTCATCTTACTACTACATGAATTTTTCATCTTTTTTACAACATAAGCCATTTTTACTACACAGACGTTCACTTACTACAAGAAGTTCACCTTTACTACTACATACCTCATCTTACTACTACACTCCGATCATTTTTACTACTAAAAAGGTTCCTTTACACTACATTAACTCATCTTTACTACACATGAAACCACTTTGCTACTACAAGCTCATCTTTACTACTACATAAGTTCATCTTTACTACACAAGAAGCCATTTTCACCACACAGAAGTTCGTCTTATACACATGAAGTTCATTTTTTACTATTTCTAGTTCATCTTTACACTAACCAAACATCTTGAGTACTAATTAAGAACATCTTTACTTACATGAAGCTTATCTTTATACTACATAAGCCATTTTTACTACACATTCAGAGCATCTTTACTACTACAGAAGCTAAACTTCCCTACAATGAAGAAAATCTTTACTCTACAAGAATTCATTTTTTACTACAACAAAAGCCATCAATACACACACTCAGAACACTTGCACTACATACGCTCATTTTTTACACACACAGAACCTTTTTGCTAAAAAACGAAGCCATTTTTACTACATGAAACTCGTCTTACTACATATAAAAGCCATCTTCAACTTTCATGAAGCTTATTTTTCTACTACAGAATTCATCATTGCTACTACATGAAGCTCATTTTTGCTACTACACTTGGGACATCTTTACTATACATGAAGCTCATTTTTGCTATACACTTGGGACATCTTTACTACTAAAAGAACTCACTTTACTTCTAACTCAAACATCTTTTTTACCTATGAAGCTCACATTACTATTTTCAGAATTTCATTTTTACTACACATAAAGAACATTTTTGCTACACGCTCAAACATCTTACTACTACAAATTCATTTTTACTACAAAGAAGCCATTTTTTCTACTACACTCAAACACTTTATTACAACAAATCTCATCTTTACTACTCCATAAGTTCATCTTTACACTACATGAAGCTCTTTTTACTTCTACTGAGGCCATCTTTACTACATCATAAAGTTAACTTTTTTACTACAGAAGCTCATCTTACTACTAAAAGAGTTCTCTTTACACTACTTGAAGCCATTTTTACTCTACATGAAGCTCATCTTTACTACATATGAAGTTCCCCTTTTTACTACTACATGAGATTTATCTTTCACTACCTCAAAAACACCTTCTACTCTGAAGCCATTTTTACACTACATAACCATCTTTACTACTAAATGAAACTCATTTTTGCTTCTACATACCATCTTACTACACATAAAGTTCATCTTTACTACTACATGAAGCCATCTTCACCACAAGAAGTTCATCTTTACTCTACATGAGTTCATTTTTACTAAACATGATGTTCATCTTTACTACTACACTCAAACACTTGATACTACTTTAAGACCATCTTTACTAGTACATGAACCTATCTTTACTACTACATGAAGCTCATTTTTATACTACATTCAAACATCTTTACTACACATGAAGCTCATCTTTACTACTACATGAAGAACATCTTTACTACTACAAAATTCATTTTTTACTACACATGATCTCATCAATACACTACACTCAAACACCCTTTACACTACATAAAAGGTCATTTTCTATACATTTCAATTCTTGCTCTAAATAAGCTCATTTTTACTGTTTGAAAAGTCATCTTTACTTCTATATGAAGCCATCTTTACTACTACAAAACGTCCCTTTTACTACAAAAAAATTCATCTTTGCTACATATAAGCTCATTTTTACTCTAATGAATCATCTTTGCTACTACACTTAGGACATTTTTACTACAACATAAAGCTCATCTTACTTCTACACCAAACACTTTTTAACTCTATGAACCGCTTTACTACTTCATGAAGCTCATCTTTACTACTACATAAAGAACACTTTGCTCCTACTCCAGAAATTTTTAACTACACATGAAGCCCTCTTTACAACTATAGCAAAAAACTTTCTTACAAAAGAAGCCCATCTTTACTACTCCATAAAGTTCACTTTACTACTACAGAAGAACACTTTCTACTCCCCTCAGAACACTTTACTACTAATAAAGCCATTTTACTACTACATGAGGCTCACTTTACTACATCATGAAGTTAACTTTATTACACACTCAAACTTTTTACTACTACATGAAGAACATCTTTACTACTACACTCAGAACATTTTTATACTACATAAGCTCACTTACTAATTCATTAAGTTCCTTCTTTTACGCACTCTGACATCTTTACAACTAAGAAACATCTTAACAAACACACTCAAAAAATTTTTTTACTTCACATAAAGCTCATCTTTACATTTTTCATAACCCACTTTACTACTACATAAGCTCATCTTTACTATTTCATGAAGTCATTTTTATTTACTATATGAAGCCATCTTTAACCACATGAACCATTTTTACACTTCCTCAAACATCTTTTTTACTACATGAAACTTATTTTTACTACTACATAAGCTCATTTTTACTACTACAACTCAAACACTTTTTTACTTCAGAAGCGATTTTACATTTACTTTTGAAGTCATCTTTACTACTAATAATTTCATCTTTACTACTACATGAAGCTCATCTTTACTACTACAAAAAGTTCATTTTTTACACTACATGAAAGAACATCTTTATACATACCAGAACATCTTTTTCTACAACAAAACCAAACTTTGCACTCACATAGTTTTTTTAAACTACACAATGCTCATTTTTACTTCTACATCAGAACATCTTTTTACTCTAGAAGCCATTTTTTACTACTACTTTAATTTCATTTTAAACTACACATAAACATTTTTGCAACACATTTAGAACACTTTATACACGAACTCAACTTTACTACTACACTCAAAACATTTTTACTATACAAAACCACTTTATTACTAACTTAGAATTCTTCACTTTCTAAAAAGAACTCATCTTCACTATTACACTCAGAACACTTTTTTAAAACATGAAGCTCATTTTTTACACTACATGAATCATCTTACACAACATGAAAAAGTCTTTCCTCTACCCAAACATTTTTACTGCTACTAAAGCTCATTTTTTAACCAACACTCAGAATATCTTTTTTCCCTACATGTACAATCTTACTACTACATAAGTTTCTTTACTACTACAAAAGCTCATCTTACAACATAAGCTCATCTTTACTACTACATGAACTCATCTTATTACTCATGAATTCATCTTACTACTACCTCAGACATCTTTACTACAAAATAAAGCTCATCTTTACTTTACAAGAAGCTAAATTTTACTACTACATAAAGCTCATTTTTACCTCTACATGAAGCTCAACATTACTACTACATGAAGCCATCTTTATACATTAACGTCGTTTTTACTACTACGCTCAAACCCTTTTTAAACCATAAGCCATTTTTACTACACTTGATGGTCATCTTTATTTCAAAAGAAGCTCATCTTTACTACAACATACGCTCATTTTTACTACTCCAAAAGCTCATCTTTGTTACTATGTGAAAATTCATTTTACTACACAGAAATTCATATTTACACTAAGAAGCTCATCTTTACACTACACCCAAAAGTTTTTTCTGCTACTGAATTTCATTTACTGATACATGAAGCTCATCTTTACTACTACTAAAGCTCATCTTATACTATATGAAGTTCATCTTTACCTACTAAATTCATTTTAACTCGCACCGAACATCTTTACACAACATGAAGCTCATCTTTACTTTACACTCAAACATCTTGATACTACACTCGGAACATCTTTACTATTTTCTGATGCCATCTTTACTCTACACTTGAAGCTCATTTTTACTACTTCTACACTCAAAATACTTTACTACGCATGAAGCCATTTTTACAAAATACTTGAAACTCATTTTTACTACTACACTCAAACATCTTTAATACTACATGAACTCACTTTACTGCTACCTCAATATTTTTACTACAATAAGCCATCTTTACCACTGCAGAAAAGCCATAGTTACACTACCTTAGAACATCTTTACACACATTAAGCCATTCTACTACTACACCAGAACATTTTTACTACTCCACCAAACATTTTGACTACAACAAAACCATCTTTACTACTCAAGAAGCTCAAACTTTCTTCTTAGAATCTCTTTGCTACTACATGAAGCTCATTTTTACTACTACATGAAGCCCTTTTTACTACTACAGAAAAACATCTTTACTACTACATAAGCTCATTTTTCTCTAATAACCATTTTTACTGCTACATAAAGCCATCTTTACTAAAAAATGAAAAAACTTTACTACTCAGAAGCCACTTTACACTACATAAAAACCCTTTTTAACACTACTAAAGCTCATTTTTTAAACTACAGTAAAAACCCTTTTTACTACCACATGAAAAACATTTTTACTACTACTTAAGTTCATCTTTACTACTTCATAAGCCATTTACTACTACACCAAACCTCTTTACTTTTTACATGAACTCATCTTACTCTACTAAGAAATCTTATACTACATAATTTCACAACTACTACGAGCTCACTTTACTACTACAAGAAGCATTTTATTACTGCACTTAGAACACTTACTACTACATGAAGCTCATCTTTCACGACATGAATTCACTTTACTACTACATAAGCTCATCTTACTACAAAACCCAAACCCATCTTTCACAAACAGAAGCCTTTTTTAAAAACACATGAAGAACATTTTTTTACTATACATAATTTTAATTTTTACTACTACATGAAGCTCATCTTTACTACACATAAGTTCGCTTTACTACCATAAGCTCATTTTTACTAAACACTCAGACCATCATTACTCTACATAAGCTCATCTTCACTACTACATAAGAACATTTTAACATTACATAAGCTCTCTTTACTACTACATGAATTTCACTTATACTACGAAAATATTTTTGCAACTACACTCCGAACATTTTTACTATTAAAAAGCCATTTTACTACACACCAAAACATTTTTTTTCTACATTACCATCTTTACTACTACATGAAGTTCATTTTACTAACAAAAGAACATCTTCCTACTAAAAGAAGAACATCTTTACTACTATATGAAGTTCTCTTTACTACCAGAAGAACATTTACTACTACATGAAGAACACTTTACTACTACTAAACCCGCCTTTACAACTACATAAACCATTTTTTTCTGCTACAAAAGAACATTTTTTACTACTACATGAAGTTCATTTTTACACTAATAAGCTCATCTTTACTACGAATAAAGGGGCACTTTACTACTGCATAAAGCTCATTTTTACTACTAAAACTCAGACCACTTTACTACACAAACTCTCTTTACTATACATGAAAAACATCTTTACTATTACATGAAGTTCATCTTTACTACTACATAACTCATCTTCACACTACACTCAGAACATTTTTTATTACTAATAACCATCTTTACTACTAATGAAGAATATTTTTCCCTTCTACCTCCGAACATCTTTACTATTACATAAACCCAAACTTTACTACAACAGAATTTCATCTTTACACTACAGAAGAAAATTTTCCTTCACACTCCGACATTTTTTACTATTACATAAACCATTTTTACTACACACTCAGAATTTTTTTAAATTGCTACATAAGCCATTTTTACTACTACATAAATTCATTTTTACTACACGGGAAACATCTTTACTACTACATGAAGAACCTTTACTACTACAAAAAGCTCTCTTTACTACTACATAAAGCCATTTTTTTACTGCTACATGAAGCCATTTTTACTACATTCAGCTCATCCTAACTACTTCATAAGCCATCTTTAAATACATAAAGTTCATTTTTACTACTCCCGATGTTCATCTTTACTACTACACTTAAACATCTTTCTACTCAGATGCCATCTAACACTTCATCAGAACATCTTTCCTACTCATGAGCTCATTTTTACTACCATCAGAACATTTTTACACATGAAGTCCATCTTTACACGAGAAGCTCACTTTATTTTCTACAAAAGAAACTCATCTTTTACTACAAAAACCACCCCAAACCAGAACATTTTACTACTACACTCAGAAAATCTTTACTACTCAGAACTCATGTTTACCTACACCAGAACATCTTTTTTATTTTCTTTTTTTTTAAACGCTCACTTTACTACTACATAAGCTCATCTTTATAAAACATGAAGAACATTTTTTGCAACTACACTTAGAACATCTTTACTACTACATAAACCCAATTTTTTACTCCCAAAACATTTTCAAAAAACACTTTACTACACAGAAGCTTTTTACTTACCTCAGAACTTTCTTTATTCAAAATGAAGCTCATCTTTCTACCTGAAGTCATTTTTCTACACATGAGCTTATTTTACTACATTCACCTTTTTACAACTTAAAAAGCTCTCTTCCCTACTAAAAAATTCATCTTTTTATCAAACATCTTTACATTTCAAAAGAACACTTTTAACTACACACACAGAACCCATTTGTTCCCATTAAAATTCTTTTACTATCATAAAAATCATCTTTACTCAATGAACCCATCTTTATATACATAAACTCTTTATACTCATAAAGAATTTTACTTACATGAACCATCTTTACTACTACTAAACCATCTTTATACTAAATGAATTACCAAATTATTTTTTACTACATGAACTCTTTTAACTACATAAAGCCATCTTTTTTCCCCTCAACTTTTAAGCTCATCTTATTACTACATGAACTTATGCATTTACTACTTACATGAAGCTCATCTTTACTTCTACACTCAGAACATCTTTTTATCTCTATGAAGCTCATCTTACTACTACATGAAGTCATCTTTACTACTACATGAAATTCATCTTTACTACTAACATAGAATTCATCTTACATACTACATGAAGCTCATCTTACTACTACATTAAGCTCATCTTTCACTACTACATAGAATTTCATCTTTACTACTACATGAAGCTCATCTTTACTACTACACTCATAACCATCTTTACTACTACATGAAGCATCTTTACTACTACAAAATTCATCTTTACTACTACATGAAGCTCATCTTACTACTACATAGAACTATCTTTACTACTCATGAAGTTAATCTTTTACTAATGAAGCTCATCTCTATAAAGGCTCATCTTTACTACTATTGAAGCTCATCTTACTACTTACATGAAGTTCATCTTTACTACTAATATGAAGCTCATCTTTACTGACTACATGAAGCTCATCTTCTACTACACTCAGAACATCTTTACTACTACATGAAGCTCATCTTTATCTACTACATGAAGCTCATCTTACTACTACAGAAGTCATCTTTCTCTACATGAGCTCATCTTTACACATGAACATCTTTACTACTACATGAAGCTCATCTTACACTACATGTCACTTTCTACTAATGAAGTCATCTTTACTACTACATGAAGCTCATCTTTACTAACATCACTCATTGAACTATAACCTTTACTACTACATGAAGCTCATCTTTACTACTACACTGAACTCATTTACGTACTACAATCAAACATCTTTACTAACAGACATCTTACTACTAACAGACATCTTTTCTACTACACTCAGAACATTTTACTCTAATGAAGTCATCTTTACTACTATCAGAAGTCATCTTTACTACTACATGAAGAACATCTTTACTACTACACTCAGAACATCTTTTACACTCATAGAAGCTCATCTTTACTAACTAACTCAATTTGACTAACAGAACATCTTTACTTACTACAACTAAGCTCATCTTTACTCTACACTCAGAACATCTTTACTACTACATGAAGAACTATCTTTACTACTTACACTCAGAACATCTTTCTACTACATGAAGAATTATCTTTACTACTACATGAAGCTCATCTTATACTTACTCAGTAACATCTTATTACTAGCCTACACTCAGAACATATTTACTACTACATGAAGAACATCTTTACTACTACACTCAGAACATCTTTACTACTACATGAAGCTCATCTTTACTACTACATGAGGCTCATCTTTACTACATCATGAAGTTAATCTTTATTACTACACTCAGAACATCTTTACTACTACATGAAGAACAACTTTACTACTCACTCAGGTACTTCTTTACTACCTACACTCAGAAACAACTTTACACTACACTCTGAACATCTTTACTACTACATGAAGCTTAAACTTTACTGACTACATAAAGCACAACCATTACTACTACAGAAGCATATCTTTAGTAGTACCTGAGACTCATCTTTATTTACTATTTGAACAAACACATCTTAACTAATACTACATCACTTCTATACGAACATGTTCAGCAACAACTTTCTGCTCATTCAACATATTTTTAACTACTATATATACTTACACATCTTTACTACAATCAAAGCATAACAACTTTAAACAAATCTAGCTTATCTGCACCAACTGCACACTCTTCACTTTACTACAGGCACAACTGTTCATATGTACTACTGCACACTGTTCAACTTTACTACAGCACACTGTTTCAGCGTTACCACTGTACACTGAGCATCTTTACTATTTTGTACTGTACATTGGTTCATATTTACTACTGCACACTTTTCATCTTTACTACTGCACACTGTTCATATTTACTACTGCACACTGTTCAACTTTACTACTGCACACTGTTAATTTTTAGCACTGCACACTGTTCTTCTTTACTATTGCACACTGTTTATCTTTACTACTGCACGCTGTTCATCTTTACGACTGCACACTGTTCATCTTTACTACTGCACACTGTTCATTTTTACTACTGCGCACTTTTGATCTTTACTACTTCACCCAGTTCATCTTTACTAATGCACCCTGTTCATCTTTACTACTGCACACTGTTCATCTTTACTAATGCACACTGTTCATCTTTACTACTGCACCCTGTTCATCTTTACTACTACATGAAGAACATCTTTACTACTTCACTCAGAACATCTTTCCTACTTCATGAAGCTCATCTTTACTACTTCACTCAGAACATCTTTACTACTACATGAAGTTCATCTTTACTACTATATGAAGCTCATCTTTACTACTACATGAAGCTCATCTTTACTGCATGAAGCTAATCTTTACTACTACATGAAACTCATCTTTACTACTACACTCAGAACATCTTTACTACTACATGAAGCTCATCTTTACTTCTACACTCAGAACATCTTTTTTACTCTATGAAGCTCATCTTTACTACTACATGAAGTTCATCTTTGCTACTACACTTAGGACGTCTTTACTACTACATGAAGCTCATCTTTACTACTACACTCAGAACATCTTTACTACTACTTGAAGCTCATCTTTACTACTACTCTCAGAACATCTTTATTACTACATGATGCTCATCTTTACTACTCCATGAAGTTCATCTTTACTACTACATGAAGAACATCTTTACTACTACACTCAGAACATCTTTACTACTACATGAAGCTCTTCTTTACTACTACATGAGGCTCATCTTTACTACTACATGAAGAACATCTTTACTACTACATGAAGAACATCTTTACTACTACACTCAGAACATCTTTACTTCTACATGAACCTCATCTTTGCTACTTCATGAAGCTCATCTTTACTCCTACATGAAGCTCGTCTTTACTACTACATGAAGTTCATCTTTATTACTACATGAAGCTCATCTTTACTCCTACATTAATCTCATCTTTTCTACTACACTCAGAACATCTTTACTACTACATGAACCTCATCTTTACTACTACTCTCAGAACATCTTCATTACTACATGAAGATTATCTTTACTACTTCATGAAGCTCATCTTTACTACTACATAAAGTTCATCTTTACCACTACATGAAGCTCATTTTTACTACTACATGAAAATCATCTTTACTACTACAAGAAGTTCATCTTTACAACTACATGAAGCTCATCTTTACTACTACAGGAATTACATCTTTACTACTACATGAAGTTCATCTTCACTACTACATGAAACTCATCTTTACTACTTCATGAAGTTCATCTTTACTACTACTTGAAGCTCATCTTTACTACTTCATGAAGTTCATCTTTACTACTACTTGAAGCTCATCTTTACTACTATATGAAGGTCATCTTCAGTACTTCATGAAGTTCATCTTTACTACTACTTGAAGCTCATCTTTACTACTACATGAAGCTCATCTTTACTACTTCATGAAGTTCATCTTTACTACTACTTGAATCTCATCTTTACTACTATATGAAGGTCATCTTCAGTACTTCATGAAGTTCATCTTTACTACTACATTAAGCTCATCTTTACTACTAGATGAAGCTCATCTTTACTACTACATGATGTTCGTCTTTACTACTACTCTTAGAACATCTTTACTACTACTTGAAGCTCATCTTTACTACTTCACTCAGAACATCTTTACTACTACACTCAGAACATCTTTACTACTACATGCAGAACATCTTTACTACTACACTCAGAACATCTTTACTACTATACTCAGAACATCTTTACTACTACATGCAGAACATCTTTACTACTACACTCAGAACATCTTTACTACTAAACTCAGAACATCTTTACTACTACACACAGAACATCTTTACTACTACACTCAGAACATCTTTATTACTACACTCAGAACATCTTTTCTACTTCATGAAGCTTATCTTTACTACTACATGAAGCTCATCTTTATTACTTCACTCAGAACATCTTTTCTACTACATGAAGCTTATATTTACTACTACACTCAGAACATCTTTACTACTACATGCAGAACATCTTTACTACTACACTCAGAACATCTTTACTACTACATGCAAAACATCTTTACTACTTCACTCAGAACATCTTTACTACTACACTCAGAAGAACTTTGCTACTACACTCTGAACATCTTTACTACTACACTCAGAACATCTTTACTACTACATGAAGCTTATCTTTACTACTACATGAAGCTCATCTTTACTACTACAAGAAGCACATCTTTAGTAGTACTCTGAGCTCATCTTTATTTACTATTTGCAACACATCTTAACTAATACTCACATCACTTCTATACTAACATGTTCAGCACAACTTTACTGCTTCATTCATCATATTTTTACTACTATATCTAGCACATCTTTACTACTAATCAAAGCATAACAACTTTACTACATCTAGCTTATCTTCACCACTGCACACTCTTCATCTTTACTACTGCACACTTTCATCTTTACTACTGCACACTGTTCAGCTTTACTACTCCACACTGTTCATCTTTACTACTGCACACTGTTCATATTTACTACTGCTCACTTTTCATCTTTACTACTGCACGCTGTTCATCTTTACTACTGTACACTGTTCATCTTTACTACTGCACACTGTTAATCTTTACTACTGCACACTGTTCATCTTTACTACTGCACACTGTTCATTTTTACTACTGCACCCTGTTCATCTTTACTACTGCACACTGTTCATCTTTACTACTGCACACTGTTCATCTTTACTACTGCACCCTGTTCATCTTTACTACTACATGAAGCATATCTTTACTACTACACTCAGAACATCTTTACTACTACATGAAGCATATCTTTACTAGTACTCTGAGCTCATCTTTATTTACTATATGCAACACATCTTTGCTAATACTTGCAGCTCTTCTTTACTAATATGTTCAGCACATCTTTGCTACTACATTCAGCATATTTTTACTACTAAATCTAGCACATCTTTACTACTACTCAAAGCATAACACCTTTACTACATCTAGCTCATCTTTACTTCTGCACACTCTTCATCTTTACTACTGCACCCTGTTCATCTTTACTACTGCACCCTGTTCATCTTTACTACTGCACACTGTTCATCTTTACTACTGCACCCTGTTAATCTTTACTACTGCACCCTGTTCATCTTTACTACTGCACCCTGTTCATCTTTACTACTGCACCCTGTTCATCTTTACAACTGCACACTGTTCATCTTTACTACTGCACACTGTTCATCTTTACTACTGCACCCTGTTAATCTTTACTACTGCACACTGTTCATCTTTACTACTGCACCCTGTTAATCTTTACTACTGCACACTGTTCATCTTTACTACTGCACCCTGTTAATCTTTACTACTGCACACTGTTCATCTTTACTACTGCACCCTGTTAGTCTTTACTACTGCACCCTGTTCATCTTTACTACTGCACCCTGTTCATCTTTTCTACTGCACACTCTTCATCTTTACTACTGCACCCTCTTCATCTTTACTACTGCACACTGTTCATCTTTACTGCTACACCCTCTTCACCTTTACTACTATCTCCTCATTATCTTCATTACTACACCTCACATTTCTTTACTACTATGCCCAGAACAATTTACTGCTGCATCTAGACTATCTTTACTACTGCACACTGTTCATCTTTACTACTGCACACTGTTCATCTTTACTACTGCACACTGTTCATCTTTACTACTGCACCCTGTTCATCTTCACTACTGCACCCTGTTCATCTTTACTACTGCACACTGTTCATCTTTACTACTGCACACTGTTCATCTTTATTACTGCACACTATTCATCTTTATTTCTGCACCCTGTTCATCTTTACTACTGCACACTGTTCATCTTTACTACTGCACACTAATCATGTTTACTTCTGCACCCTGTTCATCTTTACTACTGCACACTGTTCATCTTTACTACTGCACACTGTTCATTTTTACTACTGCACCCTGTTCATCTTTACTACTGCACACTGTTCATCTTTACTACTGCACACTGTTCATCTTTACTACTGCACCCTGTTCATCTTTACTACTACATGAAGCATATCTTTACTACTACACTCAGAACATCTTTACTACTACATGAAGCATATCTTTACTAGTACTCTGAGCTCATCTTTATTTACTATATGCAACACATCTTTGCTAATACTTGCAGCTCTTCTTTACTAATATGTTCAGCACATCTTTGCTACTACATTCAGCATATTTTTACTACTAAATCTAGCACATCTTTACTACTACTCAAAGCATAACACCTTTACTACATCTAGCTCATCTTTACTTCTGCACACTCTTCATCTTTACTACTGCACCCTGTTCATCTTTGCTACTGCACCCTGTTCATCTTTACTACTGCACACTGTTCATCTTTACTACTGCACCCTGTTAATCTTTACTACTGCACCCTGTTCATCTTTACTACTGCACCCTGTTCATCTTTTCTACTGCACCCTGTTCATCTTTACTACTGCACCCTCTTCATCTTTACTACTGCACACTGTTCATCTTTACTGCTACACCCTCTTCACCTTTACTACTATCTCCTCATTATCTTCATTACTACACCTCACATTTCTTTACTACTATGCCCAGAACAATTTACTGCTGCATCTAGACTATCTTTACTACTGCACACTGTTCATCTTTACTACTGCACCCTGTTCATCTTTACTATGGCACACTGTTCATCTTTACTACTGCACACTGTTCATCGTTACTACTGCACACTGTTCATCTTTACTACTGCACCCTGTTCATCTTTACTACTGCACACTGTTCATCTTTACTACTGCACACTGTTCATCTTTACTACTGCACCCTGTTCATCTTTACTATGGCACACTGTTCATCTTTACTACTGCACACTGTTCATCGTTACTACTGCACACTGTTCATCTTTACTACTGCACCCTGTTCATCTTTACTACTGCACACTGTTCATCTTTACTACTGCACACTGTTCATCTTTACTACTGCACACTGTTCATCTTTACTACTGCACACTGTTCATCTTTACTACTGCACACTGTTCATCTTTACTACTGCACACTATTCATTTTTACTTCTGCACCCTGTTCATCTTTACTACTGCACACTGTTCATCTTTACTACTGCACACTGTTCATCTTTACTACTGCACACTGTTCATCTTTACTACTGCACCCTGTTCATCTTTACTACTGCACACTGTTCATCTTTACTACTGCACCCTGTTCATCTTTACTACTGCACCCTGTTCATCTTTACTACTGCACCCTGTTCATCTTTACTACTGCACACTGTTCATCTTTACTACTGCACACTGTTCATCTTTACTACTGCACACTGTTCATCTTTACTACTGCACACTGTTCATCTTTACTACTGCACACTGTTCATCTTTACTACTGCACCCTGTTCATCTTTACTACTATCTCCTCATTATCTTCATTACTACACCTCACACTTCTTTACTACTATACACAGAACAATTTACTACTACATCTAGCCTATCTTTACTACTACATCCAGAAAATCTTTACTATACTACTACAATAATCACATCTTTTCTAGTAAAATCGGCATGTCTTCAGTATTTATCCAGTTAACTCGTTAAGCAATTCATATTCATTAAGTAGTGTTAATTACTGTCATTATTTAACATTATATATTAGTGTTATAAGCAGTTCATCCTCACTAATTGTCTCTGCACATTATTAATGCTCGTCACTGGTCATAATAATATTTATTATAATACAAACAATATTCCAAATAAACTGTAAACATTATATCTCACTGTTATACCTGATATGTTGACAACTTGATCAATAGAAATATAACTCTACAGTTTCTCTTAGTAAAACAACAGAAATGTCTATGAGTATTCACAGTGTAGAAAAAGACGAACAAGTCCACCATGATGGGTAGGTAGAACCATCAGGGTCAAGTACAAGGTTAAATACTGATGATGGTAAAGTGAAAGTTGGTTCAGACATAGAGAAACACCCATCAACTCATGTGCAACACTCACTATGTACCAAACAAATAAAATGGATTCAAAGTATCGAGTGTCACTAATAAAGGTACTACATCCTGTTTTTTGGTGATTCAATATAGAAAATAAATATAAATAGTAGTAATGTGCTTGAATTTCCAAAAGATGTTATAATATTACATAGTCCTCTAGCGCACACACTCAACTGTTAATGGAAAAATGTCAGAACTCAAGAATTGGAGTTTATGGGGAATTACCATCAATAATTTACGTTAAAAAAATTCCTTAATACGTTTAAGGGAGATGATCCAAGACTGCGACAAATGGTCGCTGTTTTGTGTCGATTAGTAAAAATGGTTTATATGGTTGGCTGGATATTAAAAGATGGTTGGACTAATCACATGTATATTGACGTAACACATGATGATACCTACATCACAATTGTTGATTTCGTGGAGCCATGGATTAACTTTCAACCAAATTCTGCACTTTACAATCTTGAGACACTTTCTGTTGAAACTTGCTATGTTTCTGGAGTAAAGATTAACGAGGAAAGTGCCTCCATAGCTTTGAAACAAGTGCAAAACATTGTTTAATAGTGTATTTCATTCATGGTTGACCCCCCAGAAAATTTGGTTAGACTCTCTAGGTAATAATCTGAATCACCCGACATTAATAGTGACACCAATGTTGGAAGATCATCCAGTGACTTGTCCACCACATCTAAAAGTACAAATAATGATCCTGACGGCAGCGTTAACAAAGGGAAGACTTTGTGGAAAAAGTTTATTCATTTCTTCAAACGCTGCAGCTGTAAGAAAAATACTTGAGCACAAGGGCAAGTAACACCTGAAGCGGCTTCAGGTGTTGGCCGCCTTCATCCACGATCCTTCAAATGAAACACCATCTCATACTAATGAATCCATGACTATTTATTCAAAAGAAGTGAATGAACAGCCAGCTCAAGGAGTCGACTGTTTTATTTATTAAGAAATTAAAAAATAAATGAATTTTTTTTTTACCTGAACATAGCACATTATTCTTTGAATTTTTTGGTGTCTTAAGTTCATTTACTGTTATGATATTTCTTAGAGATTTTATTGTTATTTACTTATTAATTAAATGCAATGATACAATTACTGTATTTATATAAGTGTATTGTTTCCCAATATCATTATTTTTATTTGAAAGGTTGATAAAAAACCCAGCATCTTATGCCACTGCGAGAACGTCTATAACCAATTATATACATATACAATTATATACATACATATACAATTATATACATACATATACAATTATATACATACATATACAATTATATACATATACAATTATATACATATACAATTATACACGTACATTTACAATTATATACATATACAATTATATACGTACATATACAATTATATACATATACAATTATATACGTACATATACAATTATATACATATACAATTATATACATACACAATAATATACGTACATATACAATTATTTACGTACATATACAATTATATACATATACAATTATATACGTACATATACAATTATATACATATACAATTATATACATACACAATAATATACGTACATATACAATTATTTACGTACATATACAATTATATACATATACAATTATATACGTACATATACAATTATGTACATATACAATTATACGTACAAATACAATTATACATATACAATTATAATGGAATTATGACGCAGCTTTGATCCCACTTTGGTGAATTTTTGATCGATTTCTGCTGGAATTCTCCGTCTTGTAGAGTATATTGTTAAATGCTTGTGCTTTGTAGACAACCTTGTACGTCGTAGACTACAAGCTTGTACGTCGTAGACTACAAGCTTCTACGTCGTAGATTAAAAGCTTGTATGTCATAGACTACAAGCTTGTGCATCGTAGACTTCAAGCTTGTCATTCATAGACTACAAGCTTGTACGTCGTGCACTACAAGCTTGTACTTCGTAGACTACAAGATTGTGCATCGTAGATTACAAGCTTGTCATTCATAGACTAAAAGCTTGTACGTCGTAGACTACAAGCTTGTATTTCGTAGACTACAAGCTTGTACGTCGTAGACTACAAGCTTGTATATCGTACACTAAAAGCATGTACATTGCAGACAACAAGTTTGAACATCGTAGACTACAAGTTTATATATCGTAGACTGCAAGCTTGTATGTCGTAGGCTAAAAGCTTGTACATCATAGACTAAAAGCGTGTACGTCGTAGACTACAAGCTTGTACGACGTAGACTAAAAGCTTGTACGTCGTAGACTAAAAACTTGCTCGTCGTAGAATACAAGCTTGTACTTCGTAGATTAAAAACTTGCAATTCATAGACTACAAACATGTACATCGTAGACAACAAGCATATACATGGTAAACTACAAGCGTATTTCGTAGACTACAAGCTTCAACTTCGTCGACTGCAAGCTTGTACATGGCAGACTACAAGCTTGTACACCATTTACTACAAGCTTGTACAACGTAGGCAATAAGCTCGTACGCAGTAGACTACAAGCTTGTAGTCTACGGCGTACGGCATTGTAGACTACGGCTTGTAGTCTACGGCATAATGCAAACATCACACACACAGTCTCACACACACAGTCACACAGTCTAACACACACAGTCACACAGTCTCAAACACACAGTCACACAGTCACACAGTCTCACACACACAGTCACACAGTCTCACACACACAGTCACACAGTCTCACACACACAGTCACACAGTCTCAAACACACAGTCTCACACACACAGTAACACAGTCTCACACACACAGTCACACAGCCTAACACACACAGTCACACAGTCTCAAACACAGAGTCACAGAGTCTCAAACACACAGTCACACAGTCTCCCCACACACATTCTCACACACACAGTCACACAGTCTCACACACACAGTCACACAATCTCAAACACACAGTCTCACACACACAGTCACACAGTCTCACACACACAGTCACACAGTCTCACACACACAGTCACACAGTCTCACACACACAGTTAGACAGTCTCACACACACAGTCACACAGTCTCACACACACAGTCACACAGTCTCACAGACACAGTCACACAGCCTCACACAGTCACACAATCTCACACACACAGTCACACAGTCTCTCACACACAGTCAAACAGTCTCAAACACACAGTCACACAGTCTCACGCACACAGTCACACAGTCTCACACACACAGTCACACAGTCTCACGCACACAGTCACACAGTCTCACACACACAGTCACACAGTCTCAAACACACAGTCTCACATGCACAGTCACACAGACTCACACACACAGTCACACAGTCTCACACACACAGTCACAGTCTCACACACACAGTAAAACAGTCTCACACACAGAGTCTCACACACACAGTCTCACACACACAGTCTAACATACTCAGTCACACAGCATCACATACACAGTCACACAACTTCACACACGCAGTCTCACACACACAGTCACACAGTCTCACACACACAGTCTCACACACACAGTCACACAGTCCCACACACACACTCACAGCCTCACACACACAGTCTCACTGTCTCACACACACAGCCTCACACACACAGTCTCACACACACAGTCTCACACACACAGTCTAACTCACAGAGTCACACAGCCTCACTAACACAGTCACACAGCCTCACACACAAAGTTACACAGTCTCACACACACAGTCACGCAGCCTCACACACACACACACTCTCACACACACAGTCACACAGTCTCACACACACAGTCACACACACGGACAAACAGTCTCACATACACAGTCACATAGTCTTACACACACAGTCACACAGTCTCCCACACACAGTCACACAGTCTCACACACACGGTCACACAGTTTCACACGCACAGTCACACAGTCTCACACACACATTCACACAGTCTCACACTCAAAGTCACACAGCCTCACACCCACAGTCTCAAAGTCTCACACACAAAGTCACACAGCCTCACACACAGAGTCTCACACACACAGTCTCACACACACAGCCTCACACACAGTCACACACACACAGTCACACAGCCTCACACACACAGTCACACAGCCTCACACACACAGACACACAGTCACACGCACACAATCACACAGTCCTACACACACAGTCACACAGCCTCACACACACAGTCACACTGCCTCACACACACAGTCACACAGCCTCACACACAGTCTCACACACACAGTCTCACACACACAGTCTCACACACACAGTCTCAAACACACAGTCTCACACACACAGTCTAACACACACAGTCACACAGCCTCACACACACAGTCACACAGTCTCACACACACAGTCACACAGCCTTACACACACAGTCACACAGCTTCACACACAATCTCACACACACAGTCACGCAGACTCACACACACACACACTCTCACACACAGAGTCACACAGTCTCACACTCACAGTCACACAGTCTCCGTCGCACAGTCTCACACACACGGTCACACATTCTCACACAAACAGTCACACAGGCTCGCACACACAGTCACACAGTCTCACACACTCATTCACGCAGTCTCACACACAGAGTCACACAGCCTCACACACACAGTCACACAGCCTCACTCACACAGTCACACAGTCACACACTCTCACACACACACAGTCACACAGCCTCGCACACAGAGTCACACAGCCTCACCTACAAAGTCACACAGTCTCACACATACAGTCACGCAGCTTCACATACACACTCTAACACACAGAGTCACACAGTCTCACACACACGGTCACACAGTCTCACCCACACAGTCACACAGTCTCACACACACAGTCACACAGCCTCACACCAGTCACACAATCTCACACACACAGTCACGCAGTCTCTCACACACAGTCCCCAAGTCTCAAACACACAGTCACACAGTCTCACACACACAGTTCACAAAAGTTTTCAACAAAAGCTCACAGTCTAAAACCCCACAGTCTCAACACGCACAGTCACACAGACTCACCCCACCACATCACACAGCCCTCACACACACAGTCACAGTCTCACACACACAGTAAAACAGTCTCACACACAAGTCTCACACACACAGTCCCCACACACACAGTACAACACACTCAGTCACAGAGCATCACATACCCCAGCCCACACAAATCAACACCCCAGTCTCCCCAACACAGTCACACAGTCTCAAAAACAGAGAGTCTCACACACACAGTCACACAGTCTCACACACACAGTCACAGTCTCACACACACGTCACACATTTCACACACACAGCCTCACACACAGTCTCACACACACAGTTCACACACACAGTCTAACACACAGAGTCACACAGCCTCACTCAACACAGTCACACAGGCCTCACACACAAATTTACACATATCTCACACACACAGTCCTCACACACACAGTCTCACACACCACAGTCTAACACACTAGTCACACAGCCTCACTCACCCCAGCACCAGCCTCACACACAAAGTTACACAGTCTCCAAACCCCATTCACGCAGCCTCACACACTCACACACTCTCACACCACAGTCACACACCGGTCACACAAGTCTCACATACACAGTCACTAGTCTCACACACACATTTCACACAGTCTCCCACACCACAGTTCACACCAGTCTCACAACGCGGTCACACAGTTTTCACACACACAGTCACACAGTTCACAACACATTCACACAGTCCACACTCAAAGTCAACACAGCCTCACACACACAGTCTCATCTCACACACAAAGTCCACACAGCCTCACACACAGAGTCTCACACACACAGTCTCCCACACCCAAGCCTCACAAAACACAGTCACACCCCACCACAGTCACACAAGCCTCACACACACAGTCACACAGCCTCACACACACAGACACACAGTCACCCCCACACAACAACACAGTCTCACACACAGTCACACAGCCTCACACACACAGTCACACAGCCTCACCACACACAGTCACACAGCCTCACACACAGTCTCACACACACAGTCACACAGTCTCACACACACAGTTCTCACAACACACAGTCCCCAAACACACAGTCTCACCACCACAGTTAACACACCACAGTCACACCAGCCTCTCCAAAAACACAGTCTACAGCCTCCCCACACAACAGTCACACAGTCTCACAACACACAGTCACACAGCCTCACAACACAGTCACACAGCTTCACACACAGTCTCACACACACAGTCACGCAGACTCACACACACAGTCACACAGCTTCACACACAGTCTCACACTCACAGTCACACAGTCTCCGTCACACAGTCTCACACACACGGTCACATAGTCTCACACAAACAGTCACACAGGCTCGCACACACAGTCACACAGTCTCACACACAGATTCACGCAGTCTCACACACAGAGACAAACAGCCTCACACACACAGTCACACAACCTCACTCACACAGTCACACAGTCACACAGTCTCACACACACACAGTCACACAGCCTCGCACACTCAGTCACACAGCCTCACACACAAAGTCACACAGTCTCACACATACAGTCACGCAGCTTCACACACACACTCTAACACACACAGTCACACAGTCTCACACACACGGTCACAGAGTCTCACACACGGTCACACAGTCTCACATACACAGTTACATCGTGTCACACACACAGTCACACAGTCTCACACACACGGTCACACAGTTTCACACACACAGTCACACAGGCTCGAACACACAGTCTCACAGTCTCACACACACATTCACTCAGTCTCACACACAGAGTCACACAGCATCACACACAGTCTCACAGTCTCACACACACGGCCTCACGCACACAGTCTCACACACAGAGTCTCACACAACTCCCTCACACACACAGTCACAAAACCACAGTCACACACCCTCACACACACCCCAGTCACACAGCCTCACCACCACATACATACAGTCACCAACGCTCACAGGCACACAGTCTCACACACACAGTTACACAGCCTAAACACACACAGTCTCACACACACAGTCTCACATACAGAGTCTCACAGAAAAACAGTCCCCACACATAAAAAAAGTCTCACACACACAGCCCTAACACACACAGTCACGCAGCCTCACACACACAGTCACACAGCCTCACACACACAGTCACACAGTCTCACACACACACAGTCACACAGCCTCACACACACAGTCACACAGCCTCACACACAGTCACACAGTCTCACACACATAGTCACGCAGCCTCACACACACTCTCACACTCTCAGTTACACAGTCTCACTCGCACAGTCACACAGTCTCACAGACACGGTCACACAGTCTCACACACAGAGTCACACAGTCTCCGACACACAGTCACTCAGTCTCACACACACGCTCACACAGTCTCACACACACAGTCACACAGGCTCGCTCACACAGTCACACAGTCTCACACACACATTCACACAGTCTCGCACACAGTCACACAGCCTCACACACACAGTCTCACAGTCTCACACACACAGTCACACAGCCTCACACACACACAGTCTCGCACACACAGTCTCACACACTGCCTCACACACACAATCACACACGCACAGTCACTCAGCGTCACACACACAGTCAGAGAGCCTCACACTCACAGACACACAGTCACACACACACAGTCACTCAGTCTCACACACACAATCACACTGTTTCGCACACACAGTCACACAGTCTCACACACAGTCACACAGTCTTGCACACACAGTCACAGAGTCTCACACACACAGTCACACAGTCTAACACACAGTCACACTGCCTCACACACAGATTCACGCAGTCTCACACACAGAGACAAACAGCCTCACACACACAGTCACACAACCTCACTCACACAGTCACACAGTCACACAGTCTCACACACACACAGTCACACAGCTCGCACACACAGTCACACAGCCTCACACACAAAGTCACACAGTCTCACATATACAGTCACGCAGCTTCACACACACACTCTAACACACACAGTCACACAGTCTCACACACACGGTCACAGAGTCTCACACACGGTCACACAGCTCACATACACAGTTACATCGTTCACACACACAGTCACACGTCTCAACACACGGTCACACAGTTTCACACACACAGTCACACAGGCTCGAACACACAGTCTCACAGTCTCACACACACATTCACTCAGTCTCACACACAGAGTCACACCATCACACACAGTCTCACAGTCTCACACACACGGCCTCAGCACACAGTCTCACACACAGAGTCTCACAACACAGCCTCACACACACAGTCACACACACACAGTCACACAGCCTCACACACACAGTCCCACAGCCTCACACACACATAACAGTCACACGCTCACGTCACACAGTCTCACACACACAGTTACACACCCTCACACACACAGTCTCACACACACAGTTCACATAAGAGTCTCACAGACCGTCTCACACATACTCTACACATACAGTCAACACACACAGTACGCAGCCTCACACACACAGTTCACCACCTCACCCCACACAGTCCCCAGTCTCACACAACCAGTCACACAGCCTCACACACACAGTCACCAGCCTCACACACAGTCACCACCGTCTCACACACATAGTCACCGCAGCCTCACAACACTTCACATCTCAGTTCCCACAGTCTCATCCCCACAGTCACACAGTTCACAGCCCGGGTTTCACACAGTCCACACACAGAGTCACACAGTCTCCGCACACATCCTCAGTCTCACACACACGCTAACACGTCTCACAACACAGTCACACAGGCCGCTCAACACATTTTCACACAGTCTCACACCACATTCACACAGTCTCGCACACATTTCACACAGTTCACAGTCTCACACACACAGTCCACAGCTCACACACACCAGTCTCGCAACACGTCTCAACACTGCCTCACACACACAGTCACACACCACAGTCATCAGGTCACAACAAAGTCAGAGAGCCTCAACTCACAGACACACAGTCACACGCACACAGTCACAGTCTCACACACACAATCACACTGTTCCCGCACACACAGTCACACAGTCTCACACACAGTCACACAGTCTTGCACACACGTCACAGAGTCTCAACACACACATCACACAGTCAAACACACAGTCCACTGCCTCACACACACAGTCCACACTCTAATACACACAGTCTCACACACAGAGCCTCACACACACAGTCACACAGTCTAACACACTCTGTCTCACACACAGCCTCACACTCACAGTCACACACTCACAGTCACACAGCCTCACACACACAGTCCCACAGCCTCACACACACAGTTACACAGCCTCAAACACGCAGTCACACAGCCTCACACACACAGTCACACAGCCTCACACACACAGTCACACACACACCTAAAAACATAAGAACATAAGAAAGAAGGAACACTGCAACAGGCCTACTGACTTACGCGGAGCAGGTCCATGTCCCCCCCCGGATTAGACCAATGACCCACCCCACGGATTATCCCAATGACCCACCCAGTCTGGTCATTCCCACTCGAGGATGGAACACTGTACCAGACCCAGCAGCAAAGATAGTCAGGTCCAACTCACACCCAAACACACCAACTCATGTATTTGTCTAACCTATTTTTAAAACTACTCAACGTTTTAGCCTCAATAACTGTACTCTGGAGCTTGCTCCACTCATCCCCAACTCTATTACCACACCAGTGCTTTCCTATATCCTTCCTGAATTTGAATTTTTCCAACCATTGCAGCGAGTCCTGTCTTAGCTGGAAATTTTCAGCACACTCTTTACATCCCCTTTATTTATTCCTGTTTTCCATTTATACACCTCGATCATATCCCCTCTAATTCTACGCCTTTCGAGAGAGTGCGGATTCAGGGCCCTCAGTTATCCTCATAGGGAATATTTTGATACATGGGATCATCTTTGTCATCCTCCGTTGTATGTTTTCCAGAGCATTTATATCCATTCTGTAATACGGTGACCAGAAAATGAGCACATTTGTCTAAATGAGGCCTTACAAAGGATATATAGAGTTGAAGAACAACTTGAGGACTTCTGTTATTTATACTTCTCGATATGAAGCCACACAGTCTCACACACACGGTCTAAACACACAGAGTCACACAGCCTCCACTCACACAGTCCACCAGCTCACACACAAAGTTTTAAAAGTCTCAACACACAGTCACGCAGTCACAAACCCCACTCTCACAACAATCACACTTCTCATAAACATCACACAACCGGTCACACAGTCTAACACACACAGTCTCAACCAGAGCCATACACAAGTCACACAGTCTAAAAAACCATCTCACACACGCCCACACCAATGCACATCACATCAACCCCCCTCCCCCCCCCCAGCTAACACACACAGTCACCGCCTCAAACCGCAGTCACACAAGTCAACACACAGTACACAGCCCCACAACACAGTTACCCACACATAAAAAATAAAAAATAAAAAGAAGGAACCGCAACAGGCCCACGATTATGCGGACAGGGCCATGTCCCCCCCAGATAGACCAAGACCCACCCCCCGGATTATCCCAAAAAACCCCCCCGGGCCCCGGGCTTCCCACTCGGGATGGAGCACTGTACCAGACCCAGCAGCAAAGATAGTCAGGTCCAACTCACACCCAAACACACCCACTCAAACCATTCATCACACACCCACTCATGTATTTATCTAACCTATTTTTAAAACTACACAACGTTTTAGCCTCAATAACTGTACTCTGGAGCTTGCTCTACTCATCCCCAACTCTATTACCAAACCAGTGCTTTCCTATATCCTTCCTGAATTTGAATTTTTCCAACCATTGCAGCGAGTCCTGTCTTGGCTGAATTTGAATTTTTCCAACCATTGCAGCGAGTCCTGTCTTGGCTGGAAATTTTCAGCACACTCTTTACATCCCCTTTATTTATTCCTGTTTTCCATTTATACACCTCGATCATATCCCCCCTAATTCTACGCCTTTCGAGAGAGTGCGGATTCAGGGCCCTCAGTCTATCCTCATAGGGAATATTTCTGATACATGGGATCATCTTTGTCATCCTCCGTTGTATGTTTTCCAGAGCATTTATATCCATTCTGTAATACGGTGACCAGAACTGAGCATCATAGTCTAAATGAGGCCTGACAAAGGATATATAGAGTTGAAGAACAACTTGAGGACTTCTGTTATTTATACTTCTCGATATGAAGCCAAGAATTCTGTTATCTTTATTGCTAACACTGATGCACTGTTGTCTTGGTTTTAGATTACTGCTAACCAGAACTCCTAAATCCTTTTCGCGATCGGTAGTATTAAGATTTACATTATTTAGTTTACATGTGGCATGATTATTTAACTGTCCAACATTCAGAACTTTGCATTTGTCAATAATAAACTGCATCTGCCACTTCTCCGACCATTGCGTCAGTTTATTCAAATCATCCTGGAGTGTTCTAATGTCCTCATTAGAATGAATTGGACTGCCTATTTTGATGTATTTGTTTATGTCGCTATTTATTCCCTCATCTATGTCGTTTATGTAAATTGTGAACAACAACGGGCCCAACACTGACCCCTGAGGAACACCGCTTGTGATGTGCCCCCATTCTGATTTCTCCCCATTTATGCAAACTCTCTGCTGTCAATTTGTCAGCCATGCCTCTACCCAGGAAAAAAATTATCCTCCTATTCCGTGTGCCCTAAGTTTCCTCAATAGTCTCTGGTGTGGAACTCTATCGAAAGCCTTACTGAAGTCCATATACACAATATTATATTCATTACCATGATCTACCTCCTGAAACATCTTAGTGAAAAAAATTATGAAATTCGTAAGACAGGAACTCCCCTTTGTAAAACCGTGTTGAGATTCATTAATCAATCTGTGCTTGTCAAGATGGCTACGAATTGCTTCGTCAATTATTGATTCCATAAATTTTCCCACTATGGAGGTAAGGCTTATTGGTCTATATTTAGAAGCCAAGGACCTGCCACCTGCCTTGTAAATAGGTATTACATTTGCCATTTTCCACTTATCAGGCAATATGCCAGTTTGTAGTGATATGTTAAAAAGATTAGCCAAAGGTATGCTAAGTTCCTCTTTACATTTCTTTAACACCCTTGCAAACAGTTCATCAGGACCTGAGGAATTGTTAGGTTTTAGTTTCTCTATTTGTCTGAGGACCATGTCACTAGTTACTGCTATCGTACATAGTTTATTATCATCCTGTTTTACATAATCTATTATTTCAGGAATATCGCTAGTATTTTCCTGGGTGAAAACTGAGAGGAAGTAGGTATTTAGTATTTCACACATATCCTTATCACTTTCAGTGATCTGACCAGAGTTACTCTTAAGTGGGCCAATCTTGTCCCTAATCTTACTTCTGTATACCTGAAAGAACCCTTTTGGGTTAGTCTTTGAATCCCTTGCGACCTTAGCCTCATAATCCCTTTTTGCTTTTCTTATTCCTTTTTTTATTTCTCTATTTAATTGAATATATTGATTTCTTAACTGCCCATCCCCTCTCTTGATACGCCTATATATGCCTCTCTTTTGACCAATGAGATGTTTTAATCTATTGTTCATCCATTTCGGATCATTTTTGTTAGATCTAATTTCCCTACTCGGAACAAAAGTTGTCTGGGCAGCTAGAACTGTGCTCTGAAAAACGTCATATTGGCAACCAAGATCACCTACCTGACCCATAGTCAGGACATCCCAATTTAGCCCACCCAGGTAATTTTTCATAACCATAAAGACGGCCAAGCGAAAATCTGGGACATGGATTTGATTGCAGTTATTTGGGTAATTCCATGATATATTGAATCTAAGTGATTTGTGATCACTTTCCCCAAGCTCATCATTAACCTCAAGATTATTAATTAGTGAATTTTTGTTGGCAAGAACCAAGTCAAGCAGATTGTTTCCTCTAGTTGGTTCTGTCACAACCTGTTCAAAAAAGCAATCCTCAACCGTATCAAGAAAGTCACTAGACTCAAGATTTCCTGTCATATTGTTCCAATCAATTTGTCTAAAGTTAAAATCTCCCATTATCACAACATTTTCATATCTAGATGCCTTATGAATTTCGTCCCATAGCAGCTTACTGCACTCCCTATCAAGGTTTGGGGGCCTATAAATCACACCCAAAATTAATTTGTCACGTCCCTCGAGAAACTTTAGCCAAACCGATTCTGTGTTCGATGTTTCTAATCTTATATCATGTCTAAGACAACAATTTAAAGTTTCTCTGACATACATCGCCACACCACCACCCTTCCTGTTGACCCTATCAGTGTGGAATAGTTTATAACCCTGTATGTTGCATTCAGAAGGCATTTCTCTATCTTTCAGGTTGAACCAGGTCTCTGTTATACCAATAATATCTATATTACCTACACTTGCAAGTAATTTTAGCTCATCTATCTTATTTCTTAGACTCCTACTATTTGTATAGTAAACCATAAGGGAGCTAGTCACTCGTTGCCCTCTACTGTCTCTCTTTGTTTGTTGATCAACTGATTTGCCATTACTAGCAACTTTATTTTGAATATTGTCTTTTAAACATATCCCTGAGGTATCCCGGTAATAACTCCTGTTTTTAACCCTAATGCTGCACCCTGATTGTTTCCCACAAACACCCATACCTCTATAATCTATCAGTTTAAATTCCTAGACAAGTCATCAATTACCCTCTCAATTGAATTGGCTAATGCAACCACTCCATCCCCAGAGAAATCAACCCCATCCCTTGCATACATATCACATTTGCCAAAGAAAAGGTCCCAGTTATCAATGAATGGGATTGCAAGTTCCTTGCAGTACCTGTCTAGCCAGCGATTTATACCAATTGCCCTAGACATCCATTCATTGCCCACTCCCTTTCTAGGCAAGATGCTACATATGACTGGGATCCCTCCCTTATACCTAACTACTTCTATGGCTGACATGTACTTATCCAGAAGCTCCTCTCTCCTGCCCTTCCCAATGTCATTACCCCCAGAACTAAGACAGATAATGGGCTTGTTCCCATTATCTGCCATAATATTATCCAACCTGCTGACTATGTCGCCAACACCAGCTCCAGGAAGACACACTCTCTGTCTGACCTTTCTGTCTCTGTTACAAAATGCACGGTCCATATATCTTACCTGAGAATCGCCTACTATTAAAATATTCTTACCTTGATTAGCAGGGAAATCAGTGGCACCTTCAACCTCACTAACCAGTGAAGTACACTCGTCTTGGAGAACAGAGAATCGATTTCCTACCTTCACATCTTCTCTATTAACTCTCCTCATCTTCCTTCTTCCTGAACTGTGAACCACTTGCCACTTAGAGCGGCTGCCACTATCACAGCTGGTGACCATTCCTTCCTTACCAGCTAAATCCTTCTCACACTCGCTCCAAAACTCATCTATGCGAAGCTTCAGCTTCCTATTTTCCTCCTGAAGAAGTAAAATCTCCTTCTTCAACACATGAACCTGGGATTCTAAAGCACTACAACAAGCCATGGTATGGGTAACAGCCCACGCTAACTCCCAAGAGCTTAGCGGTATGACCGCTGACCTCAGCGTACTGACCACTGACCTCAGCGTACTGACCACTGACCTCAGCGTACTGACCACTGACCTCAGCGTACTGACCACTGACCTCAGCGTACTGACCACTGACCTCAGCGTACTGACCACTGTCCTCAGCGCATTGACCACTGACCTCAGCGTACTGACCACTGACCTCAGTCCCACAGTCTCATACACACAGTCACACAGCCTCACACACTCAGCGAAGAGGCGGGGCCAGGAGCTGTGACTCGACCCCTGCAACCACAAATAGGTGAGTACAAATAGGTGAGTACAGTCACACAGTCTCACACACAGAGTTACACAGTCTCACACACACAGTCACACAGTCTCACACTCAGTCACACAGTCTCACACAGTCGCACAGTCTCACACACACAGTCACGCAGTCACAAACACACAGTCACTCGGTATCGCACACACAGTCACATAGTCTCACACACACAGTCATACAGTCTCACACACACAGTCACACAGCCTCACACACACAGTCACACATTCTCACACACACAGTCTCACACACACAGCCTCACACACACAGTCATACAGTCACACACACACAGTCACACAGTATCGCACACACAGTCACACAGTCTCACACACACAGTCACACAGCCTCACACATACAGTCACACAGCCTCACACACACAGTCACACAGTCACAACGCACACAGTCACACAGTCTCACACACTCAGTCACACAGCTTCACACACACAGTCACACAGTCTCGCACACACAGTCACACAGTCTCACACACACAGTCACAAAGTCTCACACACACAGTCACACAGTCTCACACACACAGTCCACACAGTCTCGCACACACAGTCACACAGTATCACACACAGAGTCACAACAGTCTCGCACACACAGTCACACAGTCTCACACACACATTCACAAATTCTCACACACACAGTCACACAGCCTCACATACAGAGTCACACAGTCTCACACACAGTCTCACACACACAGCCTTACAAACAGAGTCACACACACACAGACACACAGCCTCACACACACACAGTCACACAGCCTCACACACTCAGTCACACAGTCACACACACACACAGTCACACAGTCTCACACACACGGACACACATTCCACACACACATTCATACAGTCTCACACACACAGTCACACAGTCTCACACACACAGTCCACACAGTCTCACACACACAGTCACACAGTCTCACTCACACAGTCACACAGTCTCACACCACACATTCATACAGTTTCACACACACAGTCACACAGTCTCGCACACACATTCATACAGTCCTCACACACACAGTCACATAGTCTCACACACACATCACATAGTCTCACACACACAGTCACACAGTCTAACACACAGAGTCACACAGTCTCACACACACAGTCACATAATTGACAACCAGCACGGTTTCAGGGAAGGAAAATCCTGTGTCACAAACCTACTAGAGTTTTATGACAAGGTGACAGAAGTAAGACAAGAGAGAAAGGGGTGGATCGGCTGCATTTTTTGGACTGCAAGAAGCCTTCGACACAGTTCCTCACAAGAGATTACTGCAAAAGCTAGAGGATCAGGCACACATAACAGGAAAGGCACTGCAATGGATCAGAGAATACCTCACAGGGAGGCAACAACGAGTCATGGAACGTGACGAGGTGTCAGAGTGGGCGCCTATGACAAGCGGGGTTCCACAGGGGTCAGTCCTAGGACCTGTGCTGTTCTTGGTATATGTGAACGACATAACGGAAGGGATAGACTCAGAAGTGTCCTTGTTTGCAGATGATATGAAGTTAATGAGAAGAATCAAATCGGATGAGAATCAGGCAGGACTACAAAGATACCTGGACAGGCTACAAGCCTGGTCCAGCAACTGGCTCCTTGAGTTTAACCCTGCCAAATGCAAAGTCATGAAGATTGGGGAAGGGCAAAGAAGACTGCAGACACAATATAGTTTAGATGGACAAAGACTGCAAACCTCACTCAAGGAAAAAGATCTGGGGGTGAGTATAACACCGAGCATATCTCCTGAGGCGCACATCAATCAGATAACTGCTGCAGCATACGGGCACCTGGCAAACCTATGGATAGCATTCCGATACCTCAGTAAGGATTCGTTTAAGACTCTGTATACCATTTACGTCAGGCCCATACTGGAGTATGCAGCACCAGTTTGGAATCCACACCTAGTCAAGCATGTCAAGAAATTAGAGAAAGTGCAAAGGTTTGCAACAAGACTAGTCCCAGAGCTACGGGGATTGTCCTACGAAGAAAGGTTGAGGGAAATCGGCCTGACGACACTGGAGGACAGGAGGGTCAGGGGAGACATGATAACGACATATAAAATACTGCGCGGAATAGACAAGGTGGACAAAGACGGGATGTTCCCGAGAAGGGACACAGACACAAGAGGTCACAATTGGAAGTTGAAGACTCAGATGAATCAAAGGGATGTTAGGAAGTATTTCTTCAATCATAGAGTAGTTAGGCCATGGAATAGCCTAGAAAGTGAAGTAGTGGAGGCGGGAACCATACATAGTTTTAAGGCGAGGTATGATAAAGCTCATGGGGCAGGGAGAGAGACGACCTAGTAGAAATCAGCGAAGAGGCGGGGCCAGGAGCTATGACTCGACCCCTGCAACCACAAATAGGTGAGTACAAATAGGTGAGTACACAGTCACACAGTCTCACACACACAGTCACACAGTCTCACACACTGAGTCACACAGTCTCACACACACAGTCACACAGTCTCACACACACAGTCACACAGTCTCCCAAACACATTCATACTGTCTCACACACAGACACACAGTCTCACACATACAGTCACACAATCTCACACACACAGTCACAGAGCCTCACACGCACAGTCTCACACACACAGTCTCACACACAGAGTCACAGAGCCTCACAGACAGTCTCACACACACAGCCACTCAGTCTCACACACACAGTCACACAGTCTCGCACACACAGTCACACAGTTTCACAAACACAGTCACACAGTCTCACACACACAGCCACACAGACTCACACACACGGTCACAGTCTCACACACACAGTCACACAGTATCGCACACACAGTCACACAGTATCACACACACAGAGTAACACAGTCTCACACACACAGTCACACAGTCTCAAACACAGAGTCACACAGTCTCACAAACACAGTCACTCAGTCTTACACACACAGTCAAGTAGTCTCACACACACAGTCATACAGTCACTCAGTCTTGCACACACAGTTACACAGTCTCACACACACAGTCACACAGACTCACACACACAGTCACACAGTCACACATACACACAGTCACAAAGTCTCACACACACAGTCACAGCCTCAAACACACAGTCACACAGTCTCACACACACAGTCACACAGTCACACACACACAGTCACACAGTCTAACACACACAGTCCCACAGTCTCACACACAGTCAGAGAGCCTCACACACACACAGTCTAACACACTCAGCCTCACACACACAGTCACCCAGTCTCACACACAAAATCACACAGTGTCGCACACACAGTCACACAGTTTCACACATGCAGTCACACAGTCTCACACTCACAGTCTCAAACACACAGTCACAGAGTCTCACACACACAGTCTCACACAAACAGTCTCACGCACATAGTCACAGAGTCTCACACACACACAGTCTCACACACAGAGTCCCACAGTCTCACACACACACGGTCACACATTCTTGCACACACAGTCACACAGTCTCACATGCGTAATCAAACAGTCTGTGTGGGAAAAGTTCAATAGATAGGAGTAGCAATATAGTAACAATAGTTTCATTGCCGGCTACTAGTTAAGGAAGGGTAAGTCACGCTCCCGTTTTTCCCACCTTTTCTCCCCCACCTTTAAAGTGATAGTTTGATTGCCGGCTGCTTGTTAACGTAGGGTCAGTCTAGCTCCAGCTATCCCTTCCCCTCCCTCTTCCACTCCCCCCCCTCGAAAGGTGACGTGTGGGGCTTTGGTCAAACAGAAAAATCACCCCGCCTCACAGCCCCCCAAACTTCTGTAAGTAAATCCCTTTGCCCTTGTTTTCCCAAAGTGGTTTTTATTGGTTAAAAGCTTCACTTTTGTTTCAATAATAAATTAGCCTTTTCAGTTTTGGCTCTAGTAACTGTTGTAATAATCAACAACATTTTGAGTATTGTACACGCCAAGAAATGATTTTTAAGCAGTGGGAAAACCTGTCTTTTTTTTTTCAGCATGTATGCCCAGTGATGTCCCCTTTCCCAAAATTTCAACGAAAAAGAAAGGAGAAGGACTAACGCCCAAAGAATTTCCCCCATTTTGGATTGAATCCTGTGCACCTGAAAGAAATTGCAGGACTTAACCCCCACATTGCAGGGGAAAAAGCCCCTGTTTTCCCTTTCCCGGGATACTATTCACGGCGAAAATCTGTGAAGAACTAGACATGGGGTCCCCCCCCTTTGGGGAACCCCCCCCCATCTCAGAAACGGTTTACTTTTTCCCAAACAACAGTGTCACCAACACCAGCCCACCCCATATATTAGCTTTTTGAATTCAGTTTCATTTATATTTTTCATTTTTTTTTTTTTAAATGTATTTTTAATATTCCAATTTAATTTGTTTTAAAATTTTATATTTTTTTATATAATAAAGTTTTTATGTTTTTTGTTTTTAATTTTTTTTTTTCTATTCACAAATTTTCCTGAGGAGGAGCCAGCCTGGGAAATCGGGACTGAATTTGTTTACAGGGCGGGAAAAAAACCTTCACAAGGGGACCTTCCCCAATAAACTCTACTAAATAAAGTTTCCCAACTCCCCCTTTCGAATCTACCTTTGGGAATTTTAAACCCGGCCGCATACCACAGCGGTTACCACCACCCCAGGGAGAAATTCTTCTCAAGGGTAGGATACGGGAACAGGTTTTTTAAAATTTTTTGGGTTTAAATTGTTAAGTCTCAATTTTTTGGGAATTAAATCGGGCAGATTTAAAAAAGTTAATTCTCCCCACTTTTTTGTGGTTTAAAACATTTTGGAGGTTTTAGACCGGGGGAAACCCCGAGTTTTTCCAGTGACAACTTGTTTCTTTGACTTTCATTATATAAAGGTAACTGTCATAGGACACTTTTGGGATTTTTTGGGTTTGGAAAAATTTTTTGGATGGTCATGGGACCCCTTCTACTTACTTTTTTCCCGGGGAAGCGGGCATAGAACCCCTTCTTTTTTCTTTTAATAAAAATTGTTTAATTGAAGCGGGACAAAAGCCCTCTGGTTTTTTTAACAGTTTGAGCAAGCGGGAATTAAACCCCTCCGTTTTTTTTTTTTTTAATTTCCTTTTTCTTTTCCCCCCAATAGTTTAATTTAAATTCTTGCAAGCATGGATAATACCATTTTTGGGATGAATGCGGGAAAGGGAAAAGTTGGGAAACGGGGAAAAAAATTTTGAATTTTCATTATGCTAAGATCCAGAAAGACTTGAAAGAGAGGAATTGAGAGAGAAAAATTTAAAACAAAAAGGGGAAGAAAGAGAAAAAAAGGGAGAGAGAAGAATCAAAAAGGAAGAGAAAAAGGAGAAAGAAAACCCTTTGGGAAAACAGGAAAAAAAAAGGAGAGAAGAAAAATTGAGGAAAAACCCCGAAAAGGGACAGTTAAAAAGAAGCGAGAAGACCAAAAAGAGGTGAAGACTTGATCGTGAGGAAAGAGCTTGAGAACGTGAGGAACAAGCTAAGATACTGAAGAAAAAATTTTAAAATTAAGAGAATTTGGGGGAAAGGGGGAAAAGGATCGCGAGCTGGGAAAAATTTTCCCTTTGATTAGGGGAATTTAAAAAAGTTAATTTTTTACACAACACAAATAGGGGAAAGGGAAGTAAGGGAACAACGGGACCCAGTGCCAATTCAAACGCCTAATTTACCTCCTTCAAGGGGGGGAAGACATAACTTCATACATTATCGGGTTTAAAAAATACCGCTACCCTCTGTGAATGGTTTGCTGACCCCCTGGGCTCCCAGGTTGGAATATTATTTTCTGTCCCGGGTTTGGGAATTCTATGCAATTTTTGTCACAGGATACCCATAGTAATTAAAAACCTACTGAAAAAGGGAACCCTTTAAATCCATATAAAAAAACCACAAAATTTTACGGGAAAGTTTTCGGTATTCCTTAAAAAGGCCTGGCCAGAACTTTCAACATTTTTACAGGAACACTCTTTCGTTTGTTGGGTTTTTTTGGAAAAGGAAAAGTTGGGAATTGATCACAGTTATGAATCTTTTCGGACTTCAGGGTTCCCTGACCATTTCCTGACAGCCTTCCTCACCAAAAACAAACATTAAATTAGGGAACGAAACCTGATTAAAGTAAAGGAAAGGGTTTGAGGGGCCTGCCCCTGTATGCTGAGGCCCCCAAATCCATAAAGACCAAAAGGGGATAAACCCCAAGGGGAAGGGGTTTCATCAGACCTTAAAAAATTCAAAGCCTCAAGTGGAAAGAAAAAGGACTTTTTTTTAATTCCTTTTGTCTTTTTGTGTGGTTTTAAAGGGGACATAAACGTCCAGATTGTCCTAAGAAGGCCCAAAAAAAGTTGGAAGATGTTTTAAAGACTGTAAGCCCAAGCCCCCTTCTGTTCAGGAACATTTAAATTGGATTAATGTTTCTAAAATTTTATAGACACGGATGAAATGTAAAAAAAATTTCATAAGCTTTTTCCCCTAATTTAAAGAAACTCTTCCTCTGCTGTGAAGGCTTACCACCCCTGTAAAAATTTCAGCAGTAAACTCGGGCCTGGCTCCCCCTAAACAAAAATTTAGGGGGGAATAGAAAAAAAAATTTAATAACAAAAAAAAATTTAAACCCCTTATTTTTAAAGAAAATAAAAAATAAAAACCCCCTTAAATATGAAATATTAACCCTACCTTAAAGAAAATGAAAAATAAAAAAATTTTAAATGATAACTAAATTCAACGCAAAAAGGGGTGCCCCTGGGTTTGGTGCACTTTTGTTAAAAACCGTAGCCGTTGCTGATGAGGGGGGGGGGGTGGGTGTTGGGGACCCCCATTGGCAGATCTTCAAAAATTTATTGCCGTGAGTAAAATATCCCGATGAAAAAAAGGGGGTTCTTTCCCACTCCCAATGTGGGGATTTAAACCCTGCTTTTTCCATACAGGTCACAGGGGGTGAGATAAAATTTGGCGAAGTCTCGGATTTTAGCCCTTCCCCAAACATTTCTCCTCGTTGATTCCCCAGGTGACCCTCACTGAAAACCAAGCTGGAAAATACAGGTTACCCATGCTTAAATAATCACTCTTCATGGTAGTGTACAATATTCAAAAGATGTGGTGATTAAAAACAACGAAAAACCCAAGCAAGACTAAAAGGCCAAAGTTTATTTTTTGGTAAAAGTGAACTTTTTTTAAACCAAATTTAAATCCACAAATACAAGGCAGGCATTACTACGAAATTTTTGGGGAGCTTTTGAGTCAAAGTGATTTATTTTAAAAAACCCGACCCCCACACGTAACCTTTGGGGGGGGGGGAAGGGGGAGGGGAAGGGATAGCGGGAGCTGGGCTACCCCCTTAACAAGCAGCGGGGCGGGTAAAACTTCCCTTTCAGGGGGGGGGAAAAAAAAGGCGGGAAAAACGGGAGCTTGACTTACCCTACCTTAACTGGGTAGCCGGCAGTAAAAATACTGTTAACTATATATTTTTCCCCTTTCTAAACCTATCTATTGAATTTTCCCCCTTCACACCCCCCCTTTCCAAGACTTAAGTCAAGGGAGTATAAGAAGAATAGGCGGGGGGAAAAAGTTCTAACATTTTTGAAGGCATAAGGAAACCCCAAATCTTCTCCTGACGGTCACAAATTTAAACCAGTCGGGAAAAGAAAAAATTGGTTAAACCATTGATAACACAATAGGGAACTTAAAACCCTGGAGTCCCCAATGCCCCACCTCAAGAGGGGGACTGTTGGTTCCCTTAAAATTTTCTAGGAAATATAAAAGGTTTGGGTTTCCGTTTCTAAAAGGGAATTTTTTTCCCCCAAAAAAAAAATTTTAAAATTTTGGGGATACCCCAAAAAGGGGCCTTAATTTCCTTTTTCCCTTTTGGGAGTATCTTTTTTCCCTGCAAAAGGGAGTTTCCGGTTTTGGGAAAAGCATACAGGAAGGGAGAATTTTTTGGTAATTTTTTTAGAAAACACCGCCCCAAAAGCCATTTTTGGGGGCATCAGTTCCAAAAAAAATTTTTTTAAATTTAATTTTTGGGAATCTTAAGTACAGGCCCTTTCGAGAAGATATTTTTAATCTCTTTAAATTTTTCCCCGACTAGGTGGGAAAGTTCAAGAGGTTCCTTCCAAACTTTTTAAAAATAAAGAAAAGTCCCCTTAAGATCAGAAAGATGGGGAAAAAACCGTGCAAAAAAATTTTACAAAACCAAAAAAGCTACCATAGTTTCGGGTTTTTGGGGAATTTAAAAATTCTAATAAAACTTTATCTTAGGGGGAGAGGCTCTGAGAGATTTTAAAAGTATCAGCCCAAGATATCTAATCTTGTTATACCAAAAGCATTTCTTCGGCTTTGGCAGTGGGCCATTTTACAAAACCCCCCCAAAAAAATGATTTTTAATTTTTGGTATTTTCCCCCCCCACTTTAGACGTCATTCGTAAATGTTTTAAAAAAAAACTGAAACATTGGCATTTTAACCAAGCCCCTTTCCCCATCATCTCACGTGGGGTAAAAGGGCCCCCAAAGTTTAAAAAACCCGGGAAGGGCATAGTTCTTACTGCATCAGCCCTTTGGGTGTGGGAAAAAGCGGTTTACTGCTTAAAAAAAGGATCTAACATTACTTGTTTGATTCCTGCGCAAAATAAATCTCTAAAAAGAAGGACGATCAAAAATTTGTTAGTTCGTTTAATCTATTAAGGGCATAGGCCCCAGCCCTCCCCCCCGAGTTATAGCTTTTAAGGCCTCAGTCAATAGCAAGTTATATAATTATCCTCCCTTTAACCATGACTACTGGTGAAAAAATATGGAAATGAAGGTTCAATGAATCTTTAGTTTTAATAAATTTTCTACCCCCTTTGGTAAAAAGGAAAATGGGGATAATTTCCGTTTTATAGGGTTGCCGTCACTAAATCAATCTTTGGATACCGTGGGGGTAACACCTGGAATATAAATAAAGACATCTGAAAAGTTACTCACACTTTTAAGGGAGTTTCCCTGTTTTTTAATGGTCATCCAAAGATTTATTTAAATTAATGTTGGTTGCATCCGAAATGGTTTAAAAAGTCACCAAATCATTAGTTCTTTATCTAGTCTAATTAGAGGTGTTAATTACAAAAACTTTACATTTCTTCAGTTTTTTCTTATCAAGTTCGGGGTTTGGGAAAAATAAGTCAAAGTTTTTAAGGCAAATTAACCCAATTTTTCGGTAAAAATTTCTTAAGGATTTGATATGTTTAAAACTTAGGTTTTCCCTTGACTTTTATGAGGGCAACCTTTTTCCACAAATTTTTAATTTCTTTAAAATGGACCTTTTCCCTGCTTTCTAAAATTTATTTTACTTGATAGGCAAAAGTCCCAAAAAACTTAAACAAACCCACTTTAAAAAATTTTCCTCGGGCTTTTTAAAACAAAATAGGTTTTGTATGGGCCATTGACAAGCTTAGGTTTTTTTGAAACTATGTCAGAGGTCTCCTCCCAAATTTGGATCAAAAGGCAAGGAGGGGAAAATGGTAAGAAAGACCCAAACCTCGGCATTTACCTTCCTTCCCCAAAAAAACCCAAATCCAAATTTGAAGGATGGACAGTGGATCTGGGCCCGTCACCATAGAGAAGTTTTAAAATTGGGAAAAAAACCCAAAAAGGCATGGGGAACTTTCCTCATGGGAAAAAAAGCACCGGGTAGGTAACATGCCATCCTTTGGTTTAAGGGGGGCAAAGTTTCCTTAAATGGACTTTGGGAATCGAAAAAGCTGGTGCTCAATCCCCCCCCATTAAAAGCTGGGGTGATAGGGTGTGGTGAAAGAGGGTTCACTCCCAGAAGTTTTGGGAAGAGTTTCTTTAAATCAAATTTTGAATTGTTTTCCCCCAGTCAAAAAAATTTTTTTAGGGGTGCCCACTTTTGGAGAAGATGGACAAAAGGGCCCAGCCACCTCTGTAAGTGTTTTAAAAGGTCTTTTAAGGGATGGCTTCAGGGAAATCGACGATAAACAATAATGTTTAAATATCTAAGTCCCCCCAATGAAAGTGGGGGATAAAGGGGGCAAAAATGTCAATTTTCTACCTTTCAAACGGGAAAACCCAAAAAATAAGGGGATTTTGACCATAAAGGGACTCGCCTGGTACCTCGGGAGGATGACAGTTTGGCCAAAAATTTACATGAAACCCACAATAGGGTGACTCTTTAAAGGGCATTTTTGGCCAACAATAGGTTTCCCTAATTTTTTTTTAAGGGTTTTCCCATGCGAGAAATGGTTTCCCGGCCCCCGGGAGGTCAAAGGCCATTTTTAAAAACAGTCTCTTGCATTGCTTTGGGAAAAACAAGAAAGGGAAAAGTCCAAATTTATCTAATTTTAAATTTTAAATTTTCTGACTTGTAAAAAGAAAACCTTTTTTATATTCAAATTTTTATGGGAAAAATTTTTTCCCTTTTTTAACTTTTTTTGGTTTTGCGGGGATTAAGGCAATTCTGAAGAGAAGGGCAATTTTTCGTTGGGAAAATTGCAAAAGGGGTCCCTTTGTTTATCTAAAAAAATTTTAAAATCAGGGGAAAAAAAAAGGATGGACAGTATGAGAAACCGGGGTTTTTGGGCTGAGGGCCCCAGTCAAGGGCAATTTATGGTATCGGAGGTGAAAACTTCACTTTCATCAACAATTTAACCGGGATCCTACTACCTCCTTTCGAGAGTAGCATCACTGGTTTTTTAAACCCCCAAAGAAACCCCACAAAAAAATTTTTCATCTAACTTCGAGGGGGTTTCTCTGACTCCACAGGAAAAGGATCGGGAAAAAATTTTGTCCCCCCTTTGGTGATGAAAAAGGGCAACCCCCAGAAAGGAAAAAAATGGCACCTTTTTCATTCCTTTTTTATACGGGGCAAGAAGGGGGAGGGAGCTTTGTACGGCTTCAGGGAAAAAAATTTGAACCCTTTGATAAAAGTAAAACGGATGGGAGGAAAAAGTGTCCGTGGCCCCCAAATAGGGCTGAAAGTAAAGAAAGGGAAAAGAGTTTCTTTTTGGTTGGGGGAAAAGTTATTTGAAATTGGGCTATACATTTTGCATCCAAATGTCTTTGTTAAAAAAGGGAGATATTAAAAAGGGCCCTTAAACGTTTTGAAAAAAGGGTCTTGGTCATTACAGGCTTTAAAAAAATCTTCCAACTTTTTTGGGGGGTTCTTTGAAAGGGCAATCGGGGGTTTAAAGTCCCCTTAAAAAAAAACAAATGCAAACAGGGAAAAAAAGAATCCCTTTTTCTTTCCACTAAAAGGGGTTTGATTTCTTTAAGGGCTGATGAACCCTTGCCCTTAGGGTTTGGGTCCCTTTAGGTCTTTTTTAGGAATTGGGACCTCAAACCCTTTCCCCCGGTCAGCACCTCACAACTTCCCCAGCTTTAAAACCGGGTTTCGTTTTTTCTGATTAAGTTCGTTTTTGATGGGGAAGGCTGTCAGGAACTGGTCGCAAAAAATTTTAAGTCTCTAAGAATTCATAACTGTGATCAATTCCTGAACTTCTATCCAAAGTCGAAAAAAAACGAAAGGGGTGTTTCCTGTAAGGGTGAAAATTCTGGCCAGGCTGTAAGGTGCATACCCGAAATCTTTCCTGTAAGAATTAGGGGTTTTTTTTTTTTGCTTTTTAAAGGGTTGCCTTTTTCAGTAGGTTATAATTTCATTGTTTTTCCTGCGACAAAGTTGCCTTTTAAAATTCAAAGGGTGACCCGGAAAAAAAAATTCCTAACCTGGTAGCCCGGGGTCAGCAAGGGCCCTTCCCCAGAGGGGGACCAGTTTTCTCAAACCTGATAATGTATGAAATACGGGCTTCACCCCTCTTGAAGGGGGGTTTTTTTGGGGTTGGAATATGTCCCTAGCTGCACGTTTTTCCATTACTCCTTCACTAATTGCTGTTTTGAAAAGTTAACTTTTTAAATTTTTCTAAAATTTAAGGGAAAACTTTCTCGAGCCCCGGGGTCTTTTTCTCCCCTCGCTTAAATCAATTTTTTTTATCCTTTTCTCTTTCCTCAAGTTCCCTTAATTTAAAAATTTCTCCTCAGTACTTAGCTTGTTCTTCCCCGTACTTTAGCTCTTTCCCCCACAATCAAATCTATACGTTCTTTTTTTTTCTTCTCTTCTCTTTCTTTTTTTCTCTTTCAAGTCTTTCCTGGATTTTAGCACTAAGAAAATTTTTAAATTTTTTCCCCCGTTATCCTAACTTAAATTCCAGCCCTTCATCCCAAAAATGGGTTTTTTTTTCCTACTTCAAGAATAACTTAAAATATTGGGGGAAAAGAAACGGGGATCAAAGAAAAAAGGGGGGTTTTAATTCCGCTCCCTCAAAAATAAAAAATAAACCCAAAGGGGTCGATCCCCGCTTCAATTAAACAATATGTATTAACCAAAAAAGGGGTTCTATCCGGCTCCAGCCCAAAAATAAGTAGAATGGGGTCACTTGAACCCTCCAAACTTCCACCAACAAATCAAGAGGGTCCTTTACAGTTCCCTTTTATAATGAAGAGCCAATGAAAAAAGTTTTTCACTGGAAAAATTGGGGCCCTAAGGGCTAACCTCAAAGTGTTTCAAACTCCAAAAAAGGGGGCAGAAATTTAAAAATTATTCCGGGCCCGAATTTAATTTCAATTAATTGAGACTTTTAAAATCACCAAACTTTCAAAAACCTGTTTCGTAGTTACCATAGAAATGATTACTCATGGCTGGGGGGAAAACCCCTGTGGTTGCGGCGTTTTAAGTTCCAATGGTGATTTGAGATGGGTTGGGGAAACTTGATTCAGAAAAGTTTATCCCCGGCAAGGTTTGCCACCCTTTTGGGAAAGGGTTACTCACCCTGTAAACAACTTCAGTCAGTATTAAATCACTGGCTCCTCCTAAAGGAAAAAATTTGTGAAGAAAAAAAAAAATTTAAAAGACAAAAAAACACTTATTTTATAGAAAGTAAAAAATTAAAACTTTTAATTTTGAAATATTTAATCCACCTTTTAAAAAAAATGAAAAATGAAAAAAATAAATGATAACTGAAACAAAACCCCAAAAAGGGGGGTCTGGTGTTGGTGACACTGTTTTTTGAAATGTAGCCGTTGTATGATGGGGGGGGGGGCAGGTTTGGTGACCCCCACTGGGTAGATCTTTACAGGAAATTTTGCCCCTGAGGGATAATACCCCATGCAAGAAAGCAGGGTTTTTTAAAACCCCTGCAATGTGTGGAGTTACGTCCTGCAATTTATACAGGTTTCCCAGGTAGTTTAGATAAATTGGCGGGAAATCTCTGGGGGTTTGTCCCTTTTCCCTCATTTCTCCTCGTTTGATTGCCCCAATACCCTCACGGGATCCCCAAACTGGAAAGAAAACAAGGGTTAACCCCCTGCTTAAATAATCACTCTTTTGGAAAATGTACAATATTCAAAAAAATGTGGGGTTATTACAAAAAGTTTAACCCAGAGCAAACTGAAAAGGGTAAGTTTTTATTGGCAAAAGGAAGCTTTTTTAAACCCAAAAAAATCCACTAGAATTCAAGGCAGGCAGTGAGTCTATGGGTTTACGTTTTTTCCGAGCCCCCCACGCACCTTTTTAGGGGGGGGGGGGGGGGGGGGGAGGGGAGGGGAAGGGAAAGTGGGAGTAGACTGAGCCCCACCTTAAAAAAGCAGCCGGGAACAACCCATCACTTTCCCGGAGGGGAAAAAAAGGGGGGAAAAACGGGGGCTTGACTTACCCCACCTTAACTAAATAGCCGGGAATGAAAAATATGTTACTATATATATTCCCCCTAAAAACCCCTTTTTATTGAACTTTTTTCCCCCACATCTGCTTAAATTTCAGACTATTTTGGGCCCTAAAACACTTTTCCTGCCAACCATTGTTACAAATTTGGGCCAAAAAGGGTTAAAAAATTGGTCTGAAGGGCCCTACAGTCCCCTCACTTCTTGCTCCTTACTAATAGGTAATGAAAAAGGTGCCATTCTTCCTTCTGAGGTTGACCTTTCATCACCAAAGATGGATATAAGTGTTTCAGATCCTCTTCCTGTAGAGTCATAGAAGCCCCTCGAAAGTTCAGATGAGACAATGTCTCGTGAGATTCATGTGAGATTCAAAACCAGTGATGCTACTCTAGAAAGCGAGGAAGTAGGATCACAAGTTCACTTGTTAGACGAAAGTGAAGATATCACCTCCGATACCATAAATGTCTTGACTAGGCTCAGCCCAAACCCCATGTTTCCCCCTACTGTCCATCCTTTGATTTTCCCTGACTTTAAGCCTTTAGACATATCGAAGGACTCCTTTGTCAATTTGCAACAAAATTGCCCTTCTCTTCAGAATTGCCATAATGCCGCTAAACAAAATCAAGTTATCCGAAGGAAAAACTTTTCATATAAATTTGAATATATAAAAAGTATCTTGTACAAGTCAGTATTCAAATTAAATTCAGATGAGATAGACTATTCCATCTTAGTTGTTCCAAGTCAATGCAGAGAGGGCTGTTCTTAAAAGGCTCATGATCTGCCAGTGGCCGGAACCCTTTCTCGCATCGTAAAACCTTAAATAAAATTAGGTAAACCTATTTTTGGCCAAAAATGTCCTCAGATGTCACTACCTTTTGTAGGTCGTGTAAAGTTTGCCAACTGTCATCCTCCCAAGGTACCAGGCGAGTACCTATGGTCAAAATGCCAGTCTTCACGGTACCTTTTGAAAGAGTAGCTATTGACATCATTGGTCCTTTATCTCCACTTTCATCTGGGGGACATAGATATATACTAACATTAGTCGATTATGCTTCGAGTTTCCCTGAAGCCGTTCCCTTAAAGACCATAACTACTACAGAGGTGGCTGAAGCCCTTTTGTCCATCTTCTCCAGAGTGGGCATCCCTAGAGAAATTTTGTCTGACCTTGGACACAATTCACATCTGACTTAATGCAACATCTATTCCAACTTCTGGGAGTGAAGGCTCTCTTCACCACACCCTATCATCCCAGCTGTAATGGGAGGACTGAGCGCCAGCATTCGATTCTCAGGTCCATTTTAAGGAAACTTTGCTCCTTTAAACCTAAGGAGTGGCATCGTTACCTAACCTGTGCTTTGTTTGCCATGAGGGAAGTTCCCAGTGACTCTTTGGGGTTTTCACCTTTTGAACTTCTCTATGGTAGACAGGCCAGAGGCCCATTGTCCATCCTTCATGTCTTATGGACTAATGAGGAGGTAAATGCTGAGGTTCAGTCTTCTTACCAGTTTCTCCTTGACCTTAGATCCAAACTTGAGGAGACCTCTGACATAGTTTCGAAAAACCTAAGCTTGTCAATGGACCAGTACAAAACCTATTTTGACTCCAAAAGTCAGAGGAGAAATTTTAACGAAGGGGATGAAGTTCTGGTACTTTTGCCGATTAAGTCAAATAAATTATTAGTAGCGTGGAAAGGTCCATATAAAGTATAAAAAATTTGTGGGAAAGTTGACTACCTTATAGAAGTCAAGGGCAAACCTAAGCTTTATCATATCAACATCCTTAAGAAATATTACCGAAGAAATTCGGTTAACTGCCTTAACAACTTTGACTTTGTTTTTCCACAGAAACTTGATAAGACAACTGAGGAATGTAAAGTGTGCGTAATTGACACCTCTAACTTAGATTATGATGAAGAACTACATGACATGGTGACTCTTTACCACTCGGACGCAACCAACATTAATATTAATGAATCTTTGGATGACCATAAGAGACATGAACTACTTCAATGTGTGAGTAACTTTTCAGACGTCTTTACTGATATTCCAGGTGTTACTTCCACGGTAGTCCATAAGATTGACTTATTGACGGACAATCCTATCAAATGGAAATTATACCCAGTTCCAGTTCACCTTAGGGATGCATTTGACCGAGAGGTAGACAAATTATTAAAACTAAAGATCATTGAACCTTCAGTATCTTCATATTGTTCACCAGTAGTCATGGTTAAGAAGGAGGATAATTCATATAGACTTGCTCTTGACTTCAGAGGCCTTAATGCTATAACTCGGTGGGATGCTGAGCCTGTGCCCTTAATAGATAGCGATCTACACAAATTTTATGACTCTTCCTTCTTTTCAGAGATTGATATTGCGCACGCATATCATCAAGTAATGTTAGATCCTTCTTCTAAGCAGTACACCGCTTTTCCTACACACCAAGGACTGATGTAGTATAAAACTATGCCCTTCGGTTTGGTAACTGCCTGTGCTACCTATGTGAGACTGATGAGAAAGGTCTTGGGTAATATGCCAAATGTTTCAGTTTATTTTGATATCATTTACGTAATGACATCTATGTGGGGCGAACGTATCCAAACATTATCATCAGTTTTGCGTAGGTTACGCTCACATGGCCTCACTGCCAAGCCGAAGAAATGCTTCCTTGGGTATAACAAGATTAGATATCTTGGACTGATACTTTCTAATAACTCTCTGCAGCCTCTCCCCAGTAAGATCAAAGCTTTATTAGAATTTAAATTCCCCAAAACCAAGAAGCTCATGCGAAGCTTTCTTGGTTCTGTAAATTTTTATGCATGGTTTATCCCGAACCTTACTGATCTTACAGGCATTTTATCAGACTTCCTTAAAAAGTCTGTGAAGGAACCTCTTGAACTTTCCGACCTAGCTCAGGAAAAGTTTAATGAGATTAAAATCATCTTTTCAAAAGACCCTACACTTAAGATTCCTGATATTAATAAAACATTTTGTTTGAGAACTGATGCCTCCAATACTGGCTTAGGTGCAGTGTTACTACAATACCATGATGGTACTCCCTTCCCTGTATGCTTCCTAAGCCGGAAACTCCTTCCCGCAGAAACAAGATATTCCACCATAGAAAAGGAATGTATGGCCCTTGTGTGGGGTATCTCCAAACTTAAATTTTATTTGCTGGGAAAAGAATTCATTTTAGAAATGGACCACAAACCTTTGATATACCTAGAAACTTTTAAGGGAACCAACAGTCGCCTCTTGAGGTGGACATTGGCACTCCAGGCTTTTGAGTTCCATATTGTGTATATCAATGGTTCATCCAATTATTTCTCTGACTGGTTAAGTCGTGACAGTCAGTAGAAGATTTGTTGCCATACGTGACTTCCACATGTTAGAACTTTTTCCTCGCCTATTCTTCTTATTCTCCTTGACTATAAGTCTTGGTATGAGGGAGTGTGAGGGAAAAGTTCAATAGATAGGAGTAGCAATATAGAAACAATAGTTTCATTGCTGGCTACTAGTTAAGGTAGGGTAAGTCACGTTCCCGTTTTTAACGCCTTTTCTCCCCCACCCCTAAAGTGATAGTTTGATTGCCGGCTGCTTGTTATCGTAGGGTCAGTCTAGCTCTCGCTATCCCTTCCCCTCCCTCTTCCACCCACCCCTCGAAAGGTGACGTGTGGGGCTCGGGCAAACAGTAAATCACTCGACTACAGCTCCCAACACTTCGTAAGTCACCCCGCCTTGTATTAGTGGTTTTATTTTTTAAAGGCTTCATTTTTGATCATAATAAACTAGTTTTTTCAGTCTTGCTCTGGGTTAATTTTGTAATAATCCCCACTCTTTTTGAGTATTGTACACTGCCAAGAGATGAAAATTTTAAGCAGGGGGAAACCTGTCTATCTCTTCAGTTTGGGAGACAGTGAGGGTCCCCTTCAATAAAGAGAAAACGGGAGGACTAACGCCAGAGACTTCCCCATTTTGGGTTGAACTACCTGTGACCTGTATAAAAATTGCGGACAAAACCCCCAATCATTGCAGCGGTAAAAAAACCCTGTTTCCTTCATCGGGATACTTTTCAGGCGATAATCTGTGAAGAACTAGCCAGGGGTGGTCCCAACCCCGCGCCCCCCCCCCACAGCAACGGCACGATTTCAACAACATGCCCCAAACCCAGACACCCTATACATATTGCGTGTTTCAGTTAAAAATTTTATTTTTCTTTTTTATTTTCTTTAATGTAGGATTAATATTTCAATTTAAGTGTTTTTATTTTATATTTTCTATATAATAAAGTATTTATGGTTGTTTTATTTTTTTTTTTTTATTCACAATTTTTTCCTGAGGAGGAGACCCCCGGAGTAATACGACCTGATTTTCTAGCAAAAAACATGATTTTCACCTTGAAATATGTATTGACACAATACTAAAAAAAATTCTATTTAGGTTGCTTCAAATACAATTCAATTCCCTCAGAAATTCTGATAAAAAAGTTTTAAAACCAAGAATTTTCGTAAAAAATCAGGTTTGTCTGAAAAATGTTCTAATGCCTAAAACGTCGAAATTTTCAGTAAAAAACATTTTTACCCTATTTTTGATTTTTTTTTAAATGCTTCAGGTATTTTTTAAAAAAAAATAAAAATTAAAAATTATTTTTGAATTTTTTCGAAATTTTTGGGCTTTTTGAAAAAATTTGTAATTTAAATTTCAAAAAGTTGAAAATTTTTCCCAAAAAAAAATTCCATCAGTTACATTTTTTTTAAAAATACCTGAAAAATTAAAAAAAACAAAAAATATGGAAAAAAGAAGTTTTACTGCATATTTTGACGAATAGAGCTTTTTAAAAACTTTTCAGACAAACCGGATTTTAGCTAAAATTAAAGGTTTTTTTAAACTTTTTTTTTCACAATTTCTGATGGAATTTTAATTTTTTTGCGAAAATAAATTAAAATGCGCTTTTGGTTGCATTGTTCAATATTTTCAAGTGTAAAAATCCCTGTATTTAGCTAAAAAAAACAGGTTTTTTGGGGAAAAAATGTTTTAAATGCTCCCAAAACGCGCAATAGCAGTAAAAACGTTTTTTACCAATTTTTCCCATTTTTAAAGCATCAGGTGTTTTAAAAAATATATGAAATATTTAAAATTAAATTTTTAAATTTTTTTTGAAATCTTATGGGCTTTTTGAAAAATTTGTAAAACTTTAAAATGTTTAAAATGCCGAAAATTTCAAATTCCCTCAGTAATTACAAAAAATTTTTTTTTAAAAACCATGAAATTTTTGCTAAAAAATCGGGTTTTCCTGAAAATGTTCAAATGCTCTAAATCGCGAAAAATGCAGTAAAAATCATTTTACCATATTTTTTTGATTTTTCCATATTCAGGGATTTTTTAAAAAACATGAAAAATTCAAAATATTTTTTATTTTTTCAAAATTTTTTGGGTTTTTTAAAAAAATGTAAATCTTTAAAAATGTTGAAAAAGCTCAAAATTTTAAAATTTCCCCAGTAATTTTAATAAAAACTTGAAAAACCGAATTTCAGCTAAAAAATCAGGTTTTTTCTGAAAAGTGTTCTAAATCTCCAAATCGTCGAAATTTGCAGTAAAACTCATTTTTCCATATTTTCGATTTTTTTTTCAATGCTTCAGTATTTTTAAAAAAAAAATTTAAATATTAAATTAATTTTTTTTAATTTTTTGAAATTTTATGGGGTTTTTGAAAAAATGCAATATACTTCAAAAATTTTTAAAAATGCTTGAAAATTTCAATTCCATCAGTAATTCTGATCAAAAGTGTTCTAAATGTTCTAAATCGTCGAAATATGCAGTAAAACATTATTTTACAATATTTTTCGATTTTTTCAATGCTTCATGTATTTTTAAAAAATAGATGAAATACTCAAAATTATTTTCGTATTTCTTCGAAATTTTACGGGCTTTTTGAAAAATATGTAATATACTTTAAAATGTTGAAAATGCTCGAAATTTTCAATTTAAAATTTCAACTTTGAAAATCCATTAATTTTAGCTAAAAAATCAGGTTTGTCTGAAAAGTGTTCTAAATGCTCTAAATTGTCGAAATATGCAGTAAAACATCATTTTACCATATATTTCGATTTTTTCAATGCTTCAGGTATTTTTAGAAAAATATATGAAATATTCAAAACTATTTTTGAATTTCTTCAAAATTTCATGGGCTCGAAAATTTCAATTCCATCGGTAATTCTGTTCAAAAACTTTGAAAAAATCGAAAAATATTGTAAAATGATGTTTTACTGCTTATTTCGACAATTTAGAGCATTTAAAACACTTTTCAGACAAACCTGATTTTTTAGCTAAAATTCATGGATTTTCAAACTTTTTTATCAGAATTATTGATGGATTTGAATTTTATGCTGAAAGAAACTTAAATATGACATTTTTGTGTAATATTGTGTCAATACATATTTCAAGTGTGAAAACCCATGTATTTTAGCTAAAAAATAAGGTTTGTCTGAAAAGAGTTCTAAATGCTCCAAATCGTCGAAATATGCAGTAAAATATCATTTTACCATATTTTTCGATTTTTTAAATGCTTCAGGTGTTTTTAAAAAATATATGAAATATTCAAAATTATTTTTCAATTTCTTCGAAATTTTATGGTCTTTTCGAAAAATATGTAATATACTTTAAAATGTTGAAAATGCTCGTAAATTTCAATTCCATCAGCAATTCTGATCAAAAACTTTGAAAATCCATGAATTTTAGCTAAAAAATGAGGTTTGTCTGAAAAGTGTTCAAAATGCTCTAAATCGTTGAAATATGCAGTAAAATATCATTTTACCATGTTTTTCGATTTTTTCAATGCTTCAGGTATTTTTAAAAAATATGAACTGATGGAGTTGATATTTTCGAGCATTTTTCTACATTTGAAAGTATATTACATATTTTTCAAAAAGCCCATAAAATTTCGAAGAAATTAAAAAATAATTTTGAATATTTCATATATTTTTTAAAAATTCCTGAAGCATTGAAAAAATCGAAAAATATTGAAAAATGATGATTTAACGCATATTTCGACAATTTAGAGCATTTAGAACACTTTTCAGACAAACCTGATTTTTTAGCTAAAATTCAAGGATTTTCAAACTTTTTTATCAGAATTACTGATGGAATTGAATTTTATGCTGAAAGTAACTTATATATGACATTTTTGTGTAATATTGTGTCAATACATATTTCGTGTGAAAATCCATGTATTTTAGCTAAAAAATCAGGTTTGTGTGAAAAGTGTTCTAAATGCTCCAAATCGTCGAAATATGCAGTAAAACATCATTTTACCATATTTCTCGATTTTTTCAATGCTTCAGGTATTTTTAAAAAATACATGAAATACTGAAAATTATTTTTGCATTTCTTTGAAATTTTATGGGCTTTTTGAAAAATATGTTATATACTTTAAAATGTTGAAAATGCTCAAAAATTTCAATTCCATCAGTAATTCTGATAAAATACTTTGAAAATCCATGAATTTTAGCTAAAAAATCAGGTTTGTCTGAAAAATGTTCTAAATGCTCTAAATTGTCGAAATGTGCAGTAAAACATCATTTTACCATATATTTCGATTTTTTCAATGCTTCAGGTATTTTTAAAAAAATATATGAAATATTCAAAACTATTTTTGAATTTCTTCAAAGTTTCATGGGCTTTTTGAATAATATGTAATATACTTCAAGATGTTGAAAATGCTCGAAAATTTCAATTCCTTCGGTAATTCTGATCAAAATCTTTGAAAAAATGGAAAAATATTGTAAAATGATGTTTTAATGCTTATTTCGACAATTTAGAGCATTTAGAACACTTTTCAGACAAACCTGAATTTTTAGCTAAAATTCATGGATTTTCAAACTTTTTTATCAGAATTATTGATGGAATTGAATTTTATGCTCAAAGTAACTTAAATATGAAATTTTTGTGTAATATTGTGTCAATATATATTTCAAGTGTAAAAATCCATGTATTTTAGCTAAAAAATCAGGTGTGTGTGAAAAGTGTTCTAAATGCTCCAAATCGTCGAAATATGCACTAAAACATCATTTTACCATATTTTCCGATTTTTTCAATGCTTCAGGTGTTTTTAAAAAATATATGAAATATTCAAAATTATTTTTGAATTTCTTTGAAATTTTATGGGCTTTTTGAAAAAATTGTAATATACTTTAAAATGTTGAAAATGCTCGAAAATTTCAAATCCATCAGTAATTCTGATAAAAAACTTTGAAAATCCATGAATTTTAGCTGAAAAATGAGGTTTGTCTGAAAAGTGTTCTAAATGCTCTAAATCGTCGAAATATGCAGTAAAACATCATTTTATCATAATTTTTGATTTTTTCAATGCTTCAGGATTTTCAAAGTTTTTTACCAGAATTTACGTGGATTTG